>JAOXNT010116907.1:0-13137 GCA_028565815.1 Cletocamptus dominicanus | reverse complement strand
TCTTCTGCTCTTATACCATTATGCTGATTGCTAGAAAAGGCATTAGCATCAGTACGATTAAACCGATTCAGCCCCCAAAAGGAATTGAAGGCTACCCAGCACTTAATCTAACTACGTGCTTGGGTAAGTTGCCTATGTATGGGTACTATAACACAAGGTAAAAAAAGCATTTGCAAATAGTCTGCTGTCGTGGCGCCGTATCGCAGCGAAGGCAGGACTACGGCACCCTGCTTTGGCAACTGTAGTTTACTTTGGATCCTCTGCACCGCTTGGTCAAGCCCTCCCCTATTCCATACACGGATATGGGCACGTCTGTAAGTGCTCCTCCGACCAGCTAGGTGACTTCGCACGAAATTTCGTAGCAAGGGGGTGGTCTTCCTTTCCTTCAGCAAGGGTCGAGTCGGGCTCTGTTGCATTCGATGGACGATCGTATCGATAGAGGCCATGAGGTAGACCACGGAAATGTTGTCTAGCAAGTAGTCCATGCCAGCGCGGTAACAAGCCCCCTATCGGTAGCGATGACGGCATCCTAATAGCTAGTCGTGATCCTGCGTAGGGCACACTGCTCTAGGTCACGAAAATGCTGCTCCCCATACGCTGCGAAGATCTTCTCGATGGTGTTTTGCTCCTCTTCTGCGATCAAAGCATCTGTATCCACAAAGGGATAAGCTAGGGCTTCAGCAAGGTGACCTCCGATTGTCGACTTTCCTTCCCTAGACCAGCATTTTCCTTCCTTTTTCATAGTCATCATGTTGCAGTTTTAGCTCCATAACTGAGTGCGACTATTTAGGGGGCTGGAACACATAGCCCGCAATACCTATGCCCACAATACCCGTTTTTAGGCTCTTTTTCTGCCGTTCGCCCTTCTACACCTACACAAGGCCTCCTCACTCTTGCTCAGTGCCTGCAAAAATCGACCATACACCTCCAATTACCATCAATTCTGCCTATCTTACCCCACATTACGAGGAGTAGCTCCGTTACGTAGTTCCCTATAGGTTGTATCGTAGCTGTCCAACAAACACCATTTTGAATTGAGAATGCCGTGTACATATTGATGAATGGTTTTTCGGTGAACAAGACGCTAAACGTAGGCATAGCCATAGCTACGGCGAGGCTTGGCAACGAAGGTCAGCGGAATATACCAACAGCAAGATTAGCTGTAGTTTCAGTTCAAAGTGGTATACAATGCACCCACCATCTGACGGCCTAGGTAGGCAGCCAGGGAGCATTGGTGTCGGCTCGATGTTGGATGCATTCCTTTGAGTAATAGCCAATGTAGACACCAAAATTGAAAAAATGCCATCCTTATTGTATGAAATGTTTATTTACTATAAATATAATCATCTTTCAAATTTTGAATATATACTCTCAATGCCCTTGTGAGGAAATTCAGCTAGATTCGGCTCTTTTAAAATACAAGAATGTTATAAGTGCAGAATTAATTTCTAAATCAAAAAATAATCGAAGGTTTGATAAAAATCAATCATTCCCAAAGGGAATAATAAATGAGTTCAAGATTTTTGGAGTGCTGCAGGGAGGGTTTCAAATTGGCGATACGATCATTTGTTTGACAGGAAATGGAAAAGAAGATAATGGATTTATTTTCGAAATTGGAGAAAACTATATTCTGTTTCATGAAAAGTATATTGATAGATGTTCTCCTACTCAGAAATACAGTAATGAATTAAGTTATAAATTGCAGGACAAACTTAATCCCAACATTCCACCACAACCTCCACCTCCACCTGGCTATACATCGAAGCTATGGAAATATGAATCGAATTCCATTTATTATTGGCATGGGCTTAAAGCAGAAATTACAAATGAAAATATAGGGCAAATATTAATTGCATTGAATTCCAAGATTAAGAGTATTGGGAAAATACCCCAAAACAGCTTGATAACTATCATACTGAATGACCAAAACCAAGTGATAAAATCTCGAGTTATTTCTATTAACCAAAAATCTGAAATTGGTGAAATCTCTGATGATTTGAAAGAGTTCATAAATCAAAACATCAGGTTTAAAACCAAAGATGAAAATTGCTTGATTGCTAATTCAAATTGGGTTTATAAATATGAATGACACTAAAGGCTGATCGCTGTGGCGAAGCCCAGCGATCAGCCTTTGTTGAAGTAAACGGTTATTAAGCCCCCTTTATCCATTAGCCAACCTATTGCGGCCCAAAACCGCTTCAAAATCAACCGCTAAGCTGGCTTTGACTCAGTCGTTATAGTCACCACTATGACTGCTTCGCCAAGACCGTATCCTGCACGGACACCGACCGACTAGCCTTGTTGGCAGGCTTGGATAAGAGCAATGACCTCTGGTGGCGACTTGTTGGCGGCAAAGGGGACGAGGCGCTCTAATAGGCCTTTTTTACATTTAGGGCAGCGATGTAGGTCTACTAGAAACACAATCCAGCAAAAGACTTAGACCATTGCTCTGCACCTGCAAAAATCGTCCGTATTCCAGCAAATCTCCCTATCTTACCCTCCAAACAGGGAAGTGACTACGCTAACAAGTGTCAAAGTACCCGTAGCGTGGCTCTCCAACTGAGGCAATTCACTATATGACGGCCGAGGTAGGCAGGCAGAGGCAATTGGTGTCGGCTCGAGGTTGGATGCATTCCTTTGAGTTAGGTGTAAGCGAAAAATAAATAGAACAAAATGAAATATATAGTACCATTGGTAATTTTTCTTATTGGTTGTAAATCGAAACAATTTGTAAGTAAAGAAATGATTCTGATTCCTTCACAAAAATTCAAATACATTTTAGATGAAGAAAAAAGATCAGTTTTTGTAAGCAGCTATTATATATCAAGATTTCCTGAACGAAATAAGGATTATCGAATATTCCTAAATAGTCTTCCAAGTAATGAAAAATCTAAAGCAATACCTCAATTAGATTTTCTAAAGGAGAACGGTCTTACATTAAACCAAATAAATTTCTTAATAAATAATTACTATTATGATATTGAATTTGAAAACTACCCAATAATTGGCCTCAATAAAAGGCAAATCCAAAAATATTTAAAGTGGAAATTCGAAACAAAAGGGAAACAAATACTATCAGACAATAACATTAATTACGATGAAAATAAATCCTATATAGAAATTGTTGAAAGTCAAAATATTAAAGACAAACTACTACTTACAACCTTTAATATTTTAACAACTGCACAAGCTATTTCTGCTTGTAAATATTCTGTAAATCAAAAAAATAAGAAGACCATATCATCATCGCACAAAGATATATTGACAAATAAAATTATTAAATCATTAGGCATCAAAGAATGTAAATACTATGACATAAGTAACTATACGACTAAGTCAGAACTAATTTATAATCAAATAGACTCATTAAATCACTATAAATCAGTGAAAAGAATAAAGTCATATATTTTCAAAACTAAATCAGAAAGAAACGCTACAGTTCCTTTAAGAACATGGAATCTAAAAATGTAAATGCCTACACCTAACACTAAAGGCTGATCGCTGTGGCGAAGCCCTGCGGTCAGCCTTTGTTGAACTAAGCGGTGATCGGAGTGGAATCGGGAAATGAGTGGAGCTATGGAGTTTGGATTTTGCTCCTTAGGGGCCTTATACCATTTTGCAATGAGAGTGCCGTGTATACATTGTTGAATGTTTTTGCGCTGAATGAGGTGACTGAGTGCTCTGCGTAGCAGTGGAAGTCTAGTAGACTTCCAAACGAACGAACCGCGAAGCGGATGGGTGGCTAGGTGTAGCCTGAGCTACGGCGAGGCGTGGTAACGAAATGCAGCGGAATACCAACAACAAGATTAGCGGTAGTTTCAGTTCAACGTGGTATACAATGTATCCACCATCTGACGGCCTAGATAGGCATCTAGACGCCATTGGTGTCGGCTCGAGGTTGGATGCATTCCTTTGAGTTATATCTCATAAGACCAAATTTCATTAAACCTGAAGAAGCTTTATATTTGGAAGACAATATTTATAATATGGATATTCAAACTGAAAAGTTAAAATTGATAGAGTTGTTATTACATACCAACAACCCTTCGATAATTGAACGTGTCAAAAAAATCTTTCAGACTGAAGAATCTCAGGATATTTGGGAGGAATTGACAACCGAACAAAAGATTGAGATTGAGAACGCTTTTAAAGAAGCAGAGGATGGCCAAACAGTATCCTTCGAAGATTTTCTCGAAAACCATAAATGATGCAGCGAAAAATCGTACTTACAAAAACCGCTGAAAGACGATTAAATATATTGCTAGAATTTCTTGAAAATGCTTGGTCTACAAACGCAAAATTAAAGTTTATCTCTAGACTTGAAAAGCGGTTGGAAATTGTAAAACTAAAACCTGAGGCCTTTCCTGTATCAAAGGTTAAACAAGGGCTCCGCAAATGTGTAATCACCAGATAAACTACCGTTTATTATACTTTCGATAGAGTGAAAATATATGTATTAACCTTCTTTGATAACAGACTAGATCCTAATAAACTTGAAAAGGATGTGAAATAGTACGAGATGCTAACACTAAAGGCTGATAGCTGCGACCAACCCCTGCGATCAGCCTTTGTTGAAGTAATGTGTCTTCGCACTGATTTATGGGCTTTTGGAAGTGTTTTTTTTACAGGCTGTACATGGCTTCGTGGCTGACCGCGCTCTACCTTGTAGTGTCGATGCCCTTACGTGGCATAGTATCGCAGCGAAAAGCAGGACTTCGGCACCCTGCTAGGGCAACTACAATTTACTCTGGATCCTCTGCACCACTTGGTCCACTTCTCCCCTATTCCATACTCGGATATGGGCACGCCTGTAAGTGCTCCTCCGACTAGCTAGGTGACTTCGCACGAAATTTCGTAGCAAAGATGTGGTCTTCCATTCCTTCAGCAAGGGTCGAGTCGGGCTCTGCTGCAGTCGATGGACGATCGTATCGATAGAGGCCATGAGGTAGACAACGGTGCCGTGGTCTAGCAAGTAATCCATGCCACCGTGGTAACAAGGGAGGCCCCCACCGGTAGCGATGACGGCATCCTGATAGCTAGCCGTGATCTTACGTAGGGCACGCTGCTCTAGGTCACGAAAATGCTGCTCCCCATACGCTATGAAGATTTCCTCGATGGTTTTTTGCTCCTCTTCTGCGATCAAAGCATCTGTATCCACAAAGGGATAAGCTAGGGCTTCAGCAAGTTGACCACCGATCGTCGACTTTCCTGCCCCCATATATCCTACAAGGAAGATGCGCATAATGTACTTTTGTGACAATGATACGATTTACGACGTGTTTGCTCCTAATGCTCTTGATGGGATGTCGCCAAGAAAAGCCTAGCATGGATCGGTCTGCCCAAGAAGTAGCGGACTTTATAGACATCCCCGCAACGGCAGATCAACCCCTCGACCCGGATAGAGGGATCCCCTCTTGGGAAAGTACCCGACATGATTTTGGGACTATTGCGGAGGGAGACACGGTAACCCACGACTTTGTGCTGACCAACACAGGAAAGAAGCCCTTTCTCATTACGTCTAGCGAAACAGATTGTGGCTGTACCGTACCTGTCTACGAAGACAAAGACATCCTTCCAGGCAAATCAGAAGTAGTGCAAGTTCGATTTGCCAGTAACGGAAGGAGGGGTGCTATTCACAAAAAAATTAGTATCTATACCAATGTAAGGCCGCATCATCATACCTTGCACCTTATCGGCCGTGTAACCGCCACTGCCGATTAACCATAAACTAGAACCTGGATATATTATGCATGCATTGATTTTCACCCTACAGCAAAAGCCGGGAGGCATACTCCAATTTGTCCCCTTTTTGCTCGTCTTGTTTATCATTTACTTCTTCTTCATTCGCCCACAGGCTAAAAAGCAGAAAGAGCAAAACGCTTTTCTTGATGCATTAAAAAAAGGCGATCGTGTAGTGACGGGCAGTGGTGTCGTCGGCAAAGTCAGCAAGATAGAGGACACAACGATCACCCTAGAGGTAGGTCCCAAAGTCTTTATCCCTTTTGTAAAAGGTGCCATCAGCAATGATATGACGGAAGCCTATAAAAAGGGAGAAGATGCCACTACAACGGCGTAGGTAGGTAAAACTCATCACTAGCATCGCTACGCTGCTTGGGCTAGAGAGCACAGTATGATACCACAGCGGACCGTACAACACATACTTGAGACGGCACAGATACAAGATGTCGTAGAAGACTTTGTTAACCTCAAGCGAAGAGGCTCTAACATGATAGGGCTTTGTCCTTTTCATGACGAGAAGACGCCGTCTTTTACCGTCTCGCCGACCAAAAATCTCTGCAAGTGTTTTGGCTGTGGCAAAGGCGGCAGCCCGGTCAACTTCATCATGGAACACGAGGGGCTCTCTTTTCCCGAAGCGCTGCGATATCTGGCACAGAAGTACAATATCGAGATCGAAGAGACCGAGCAGACGGCAGAACAGATCCAAGAAAAGCAAAAGCGCGACAGTCTCTTCATCATCAATGAATTTGCTGAAAAGTACTACCAAAAGCAACTCTTCGAATCGGACCGAGGCAGAGCAGTAGGCCTGAGCTACTTTAAGGAAAGGGGGTATCGCGAAGCGACGATCAAGAAATTTGGACTCGGCTATGCACCACCAGGGCGAGATACTTTTACCCAGGCGGCGATTGCCGCCCAGTACAATCCAGACTACCTAAAGGAAGTAGGATTGACATCCTCCAAGGGCTTTGATTTCTTTAGAGATCGTGTCATCTTTTCGATCCACCAGCTATCAGGCAAAGTGGTTGGGCTGGCAGGACGTACACTAAGCACCAATAAGAAGGTGCCGAAGTACATCAACAGCCCAGAATCCGAGATATACAATAAACGTAAGGTACTCTACGGTCTATACCAAGCCAAAAGAGCCATCCAGAATGCAGATGAATGCATCATGGTAGAAGGCTACACCGACGTCATCACCCTGCATCAAGGAGGCGTCGAAAACGTCGTGGCCAGTTCTGGTACCGCACTTACCAAAGACCAAATACGACTCGTCAAGCGATACACCCCTAATATCAAGATCATCTATGACGGGGATGCTGCTGGCATTAAGGCCGCCTTGCGAGGTCTCGACCTGGTGCTGGAGCAAGATATGAATGTCAAATTGGTCTTGCTACCCGATGGCGAAGACCCGGATAGCTACCTCAAGAAGGTCGGTAGTGAGCAGTTTAAGCAGTATGTGCACGAGTCGGCAAAGGATTTTATCTTTTTTAAGGTCAACCTCCTCCTAGACGAGGCCGGCGACGATCCTATCCACAAGGCACAGATTACCAAAGATATCGTGCAAAGCATAGCCAAGATCCCCGACCTCATGAAGCGAACACTGTACCTACAGCAGTGCAGCGCCATGATGGGCATCGAGGAGAGCATCTTAGTCAATGAAGCTAACAAGGCGCTTCGCAATGACTTGCGCCAGAGAAAGATCCAAGCCGACCGTCAACGATTGCGGCAGGAAAATGCCCAAATAGAAGAAGAATCTTGGCTCGCTCAGCAGGGACAACCCGTAGGCACGCAAGCACCTCCCGATCAACGGCTACTCACTGGTGACGAACACCAAGAGAGAGATATTATCAGAGTACTTATTAGTTACGGCGACCGCTTTTATAATGAAGAAAGAGAATACACCGTTGCTAGTTACATCCTCGATAATCTGCAAGACTTAGAAGACCCTTTTGACAATGCCGTCTACCAGCAAATAGTCGAAATCTGCCGAGCTCGCGTACAGGCGGGTGAGACCATCAAAAGTGACCTATTTGTCAATCATGCCGATCAAGAGATCAGTAAGGTAGCGGTTGACCTACTGGCTTCACCTTACAGCTACGCCAATTGGGCTGAAAGAGGGGTCATGCTGCAGACGCAAAAAGCCCCAGAAAAAAACTACGAGCGAGATGCTTTCCAGAGTGTGATGCGATTTAAACTAAAGAAAGTGAAGAAAGGCATCAAAGAACTCGAGGAGATGGTATCCAACCCTGACAAAAGGCCTCCAGACATCGATGAGGCTACCCTAATAAAAGTACTGCAGCTCAAAATGAATGAGCGAAATGAAATAGCACGTCAGTTGAGTACGATAATATTATAGGTGTCAACTAGGTAAGCCTTCCTAAACACTACTGACCAGTCTCCTATCAGTCGCCTTGGCTGAAAACATACTCGTAACCACATACTGTCTATCAGGAGATGATCGTGGCATCAGTCGATCACCCTGCCATACAGAAAATGGCCAACCCAACACAATTGCACAACTTAGCCTGATTTGTTGCAACAATATTATTTTTAGCCGTAGAGGTAGAATTATATTTTTAGTTTTACTTCTTTGTTCGAAATATTTTACGCAACTTAGCATCATTATTTCATAGGTAAACTGCCTTCTATTTGAAGCCGGATCTTGTTTGCAAGGGAAAGGATCCACCCTATAAAATGAAACGGTCTCGCATTTGTCTTTAGTTTTTAGAGGGCAAAGAAGCAGGATAACCACAAACCAACCTAATTATGAGAAGGATAGATTTATTTCTTAAAAATGAGAATGGGCAATGGATTGTATTGCCCCCCCCCTTATTTGGGCGGTAGTATGTATTGTGATGACTAGTTTGTTACCAAGTTCTTTGAGTGGACAAGGTCTGCCAGGAGCGGTGCAGGAGTTGACGATGGAGCAAAGAGATTTTGAAGAAAGAGCTAGCGAATATGTCCAGCAGCACCTTGACAAGCACATCCAAAATTTTCGAGAAATGGACCAAGATCATCACGGTCATGGTCATGTGCACGAGGCACTTTCTGAGGATGCTATTAGAGCAATAGCGATGGAGGCAGCGAGGCATGACTATATACGATCACATATGGAGGACTATCTGGAGAGTTACTTTGCTGACGGTTCCACACCTCCGCCAGCCATTACCAATGCAGTATGTGATAATGGAGGATTTGAGGATGACTTTTTGCATTATGAAGGGTTTATTCGTCAGTATTCTTCAGGAAGTGACATTTGCGTTCCTACAGGACTATCAAGTGGTTTTATCCCTACTGCGATGCCGCTTACTAATCGCTTTCAGATAATCGACACGGTGCTCAATGGCAACACGGATCCGCTGGTAGGTATTGATATGGTTCGCTTTGGACGTAAGTCTCTTAAATTAAATAGTGAGATTGGGCATTTGGATGAGTGTGATGGTGATTTTGGTGTTGATAGAGTCGTCAAGAAATTTAGAGTTACCGAAGAGACTAAGAGCTTTACGGTTTGGTATGCGCTGGCCTTAGAGAATCCTCGGGGGCATCTAAATAGGCAACCATTTCTTAGTATAAAATGTGATCTGGCACCACAGGACGATTTGTGTTTCGATGCCGATTTTCTGAAATGCATGGATAGGTATGAGGGAGAGTGCCCTTACGACTCAATAGACGTCCTCAACTGGACCTGTCATCGGATCAATATTCCCGATCACTACATAGACAGCATCGCAACCATTGAGATCACCGTGGCAGACTGCGGGCAGGGTGCTCATTTTGGCTATGCCTACATTGACGGCATGTGTGAGAGCTGTGCAGGGAGTGCCTTGGGCTCGATTGAGTTGCCAGATAACGATGCCTTTACGTACAAAACATGTAATGAAGAACTGTTGACCATCTGCGGCCGCTATACGACACCTGAGATTTGTGATAGCGTGACCTTGGACTCTATTGTTCTGACGGGCGACGGATTTTACAATTTGGTTATTGATCCAGCCACGGAGACATTTTGTGTCGATTACTACCAAGAGGTTTTTGAAGAACTGGGACTAGAATGTGTTGACCTCTTTGCGGAAATCTACTTCTCTACGCCAACAGGCACGACCTTTTATGAATATAGCAATATACGGACCATCTGTCTAGACGACTTCGCAGCACCAGCAGCGAGTGCGATAGTAGGGGCTTGCAACAGTTCCGACCCGAATAGCCTGAGTGATGATTATTACTATGTGAGCTTAGATATAGTCAATACCAATCCCGCCCAATCTTGGACCGTCGAGCGACTGCTCAGCAATCCCTATCCTGGTGAGAGTGGTGATCACGTTTTACAGTCTGGTAGTGGCAATTATTCCACCGTCTTGGGGCCTTTCTATATCCAAGAAGGAGAGTGGACCCTGACCGTAGATATTGACGGCTGCATCTACACCATTTATATCACACCCCCCGACTACTGCTCGGGCTGCGACGTCTTTAATGGCTTTGAGGTGAGAAATATCAAGTGTGATGACCAAGATCCAAATAAGACTACTGACGATAGGTGGTCCTTCGACCTCTATGTGCCAGGGCCAATAGGGCAGCAGTATAAGATCGATAATTCTGAAACGGGCATTTTCAACAGCCTAGAACCGCAACCGTCCTTTCCTATTTCGGAAGGCTGCAAAACCTTTACATTAGAGTATACCAATCCAGTGACCGATGCTGTTTGTAAGCAGGAGATCACAGTCTGTCCGCCTAGGCCGTGCTCTGATAATACAGACTGCGGTGATCTAGAGGTCTACGTCAATGAAATCAATTGTGAGGGTGAAGGCCCGGCGTATACCGTGGACCTGTCGGTTAACTATACGGGTAATGACCAGTTGTGCTTCGATCCAGCGCTTGGTACCTCGCTGCTGTCATCATCAAGTTCACTGACAACGACGGTGCTCACTGGACCGCAACCAATTCAGGTGAAGGTTTGTCCAGCTGGCTCCAATTGTGATGACTGCGAGGACTATTTATGTATCAAGACGATACAAGTAGGGCCTCTAGAAGATTGTGATCGAGATCTTGAGGGTAGTTTTCCTAGCGACAAAGAGCTGGAAGGAAGGTCTCTGGATGGTATAGAAACCAATGAACCTAAAATCTATCCCAATCCATTCTCCAATAGGATTGCCGTAGAGCATGAGGTGCCGATTGCCTCCTATGAAATCTATGACATGACGGGTCAGCTGATTGACCACGGTCGTCTTGATGCCAAAGCAGGAAGCATCCAGCTAGCAGCACCCAAAGGCATCTACGTAGTGAAACTCATAACGGTTCAGGAGGAGACTTATCTGAAACGCATTATGAAGTTGAATGATTAGCAGATAGTTTAAGTTCTTTGTAGGGCATGGAGGCCTTCTTGCGTCCATGCCCTTTTTCTAATCATTTAGACAATGAAAAAAACGACCTCCCATATCTTGTCGCTATTTGGTAGATGTGTGCTTATGGCCTTGGTCACCCTAAGCCTAGCACATGAGGTCTGGGCAGCGGACAATCCTATATCAGAGTATACAAATCCCAAGGTAGATACCATGCCATCATGTGTCAGTGGTAGTCAGTGCTCAGGCAAGCGGCGTTTCGAAAAGTCAGAAATCTCAATAACAGGTACACCACTATTCCCCCAAGTAAGACTTTCCTCCATACTAACACCACTAGTGGCAGATATAGACAATGATTGCCTGCCAGACTACATAGCTGTCGGAGAAGATTTTGCGACGATATACATATTTAGGGAGAATGGGGCTACCATTGACTCCATTTCTACGGTAGGAGTATATGGCTTTGATGAGGGCAGAAAGTCAAGTTGTCCGCTGGCGGTATATCGAGAAGACAATGGAGAAACGAGATTGATAGTAGCCATAAGCAGAGATTTTGGTCCGATCGAAGCAGGTCGCCTGGTCTGCTATGATCTCAGTGGGAATCAAATGTGGATCAGCAATGAAAGATATGACTCACAAACTAATGCCCCTCCGATTCCCCACATTGTCGACTTTAATAACGACGGTCTGCAAGAGGTGGTCCTTTCCAATCAGATATTTGCAGCGGAGTCTGGTGTCTTATTGATGGATGGTGGAGATCTAGGCAAGGGAGAAGTGTGGCAAAATCGCCGTAGTTGTCATGTGGTCGCCAGTCGGCTAGATACGACACCCACCGTCTATCTTGCGGCGGGGTACACGGTTTACCAGCCAGAGATCACTAATCGCCTAGGCACAGCTGGCAACAGCGCCAATCCTCGATCGATTGAGATCGATGGCGACTTCTTAGATGGCTCGACAACATTGGCCAACTTAGATGGTGATCAGTATCAAGATATCATCGTCACCCATCAAGAAGACAGCGACACCTACATCATCTATGGCTATGAGTTGATTAATGGCAACCTAGAAGCACTGTTTAGTTATGAGTTTCCTTTTAGGATCAGTTTTATGGGTTTGCCTAGTCAAGTTCCAAGTCACCCTCAAGATCTATTGATAGCTAGTGACAATTCTATCTTTTCATACGAATACACACCACCTTCCATACTAACTCAGAAGTCACGATTTAGTCTGGATGACCAGTCTAGTTCTAGTACTTTGTCAACCTTTGATTTTGATGGCGATGGAATTCGTGAAATCGTTGTCGGAGACTCTGATTCCTTGAAGATTGTTTCATATGATGGTTCCAATCTAAGGAGAATCGCTTCATATCCATGTACTCACAGTACTGCGGATGAGTCAATCTCGATTACTGCTAGTTCAAGTGGCACTTCTATTTTTCGTATATGTCAAAACAATATATTTCGCAATAGCGGCACCCTTACCGCCTTCACCTCCGCCGACCCCATCAATCACCCCTGGGCACCCGCCCGCGGGATCTGGAATCAATTTAACTATCACGTCACCAATGTCAACGACGACGGCACCATACCGCAATACATGGAGACGCCGACCACCTTTATGGGCCAGGCCAGCCTCCTCGATAGCAATGGGATGTACGAGGTGCCTGCCGCCAACCTCTATGCCGAGATCTCCTGCATCGACTACGACATCGACCGAGAGGAGTACGTCGTGACCTTCGATGTCATCAACCGCGACGATGCCTCGGCAGGTGCAGCGGCAGGGCTGCCCATCAGTCTTTTTTCAGGAGATCCAGAAGTGGGCGGCACCCTCCTCACCACGGTCACTACACCGATGGCACTAGACCGAGACGATGCCCTACTCGGCCTCACCGCTCGCGTCCCAGCCCCCCTCAGTGACCCCATCTACTTGTTGATCAATACCGACTACGGTGGCGGTCCCCTCACCGATAGCATCTGGCAAGCCCCAGAATGCGATTACACCGACAACATTACCAGCGCTATGCTCCCAACCTTTGCGTCGGAGTCGGTCGAGCTGTGTGCGG
>JAOXNT010116796.1:0-13145 GCA_028565815.1 Cletocamptus dominicanus | reverse complement strand
TCATTTCATTTCTAGCAAATTTATCGCTGTATTTTTTTATAGATACTAGAAACATTCTCTAAAAATAACTTTCTTTATGGGGAGCCGCCGCCCTAATGACTGTCTTTCCATCACTTTTACCTATTATATACTCTCAATATTTAAATAGCTTACACGGGTGAAAAGAGCCGTGTTTGTGATGGAGATACACCGCCGAGCATGAGAGGTGTACGCTTGGTGGTGCTTTGGTAGGCTGTGAGCGGTCGTTTTTTCTATTTCCAAGTTTGTTATGAAAATCTCTGTCCAAGTCTTAAGAGTTTGTTTCTCTGAATTAGATAAAATATTGTTGCAATAGTTGGCATAATAAACATTGTCAAAATCCAAAAAGTCTTATTGTAAATTTTGTTCTTCACCATGTCACTTAATATTACTATCCATGTGGAGAAGAAAAGCATAAGTCCAACAGTCAAAAAGAATTGCGAAAATTCCCAATGTTGAATTTTGGCTAACGCCCCTATTAAAGTCAGTAAGAAGTTTCCTATTACTAGAAACCATACCGTTTTAATTCCAATTTTAAAGTCTTGATTTTCCATTGTTATCAATTTTTAGCACTTTAGCTGCCATTTCATAAATATCATACCTATACCTTAAATGGTAAATATAACAAAAATCCGTAAGGATTCGTGAAGTGTAGTGGAAAAATAGATCACTACCTACTGGGGGCTTGTAACCGGCCAGACTACATCCTACCTTAGCTTAGCTCGCCCCTGCCTTAGTCCCGAAGGGACGAAGCCCCGCCTGAGCTATATAATATGTGAAATAGAGAATTTTACATATTTATAGAAAAAATATTTGTTAATGAAAAAATAAATTACATTAAATAAATTATATAAATAACTGATATATTGTTAAGTATGAATATCTAACAATAATATAAAGAAATTATAAAATTGCTTTTTTGTCTATGGCACAGAATTTGCTACTATAAAAGTGTGACTTTATAGGTGAAAAGTAGGTTGGAGAAAGATCTAATCTTTTTTACTATTAAATTCACAAACAACAAAAATCATTAATACCCTGAATACTATCTAGTATAGAAAAAGGGTAATATGATGAATTTTTTTGGGGTTTTATAGTGCGTTTATTTAAGCCATTGTCAAAAGAGACAATGGCTTTTTTGGGTTTAATACCCGACATTCAATAAAAAAGTGGATACGATGCCCATAATTGACACCATATCCACTTTTATTGCTTTTTATACCGTCGCTCTTTTAAGCGGCAGCCAATGCAGGCGCTTGTCCTAGCTGCTTGAGTACTTTTAGGTGAGAAATCACAGCCGTAGTAAACCACTTATTTTCATAATAAGGCAAGCCATATTCTGTTGCTGTTTTCTTCACGATTTTAGAAATTTCTTTATAGTGAATATGACATATATTAGGAAATAAGTGATGCTCTATTTGGTAGTTGAGTCCACCAATAAACCAAGACATAAGCGGGTTATGTTTAGCAAAATTAGCCGTAGTACGAAGCTGGTGTATCGCCCAAGTATCATCCATAGTACCGCTAGGGTCGGGGATGTGATGGTCAGGGCCTTCCACTACATGTGCTAGTTGGAATATGGTAGTAATAAACACGCCCGCCACGACATGCATAATAACAAAACCTAAAAGAGTCACCCACCAAGGAATCCCCACTAACATAGGTAAGACAATCATATAAAAGATATAAAATGACTTAGTAGCAATCATCGCTAATACCTCCTGCTTAGGATTATGCCCAATACGCTCTGTCATACCAGATTGATTATATTGGCGTAACTGCCGAATATCTTTCATTAATACCCAGCTAATAGTCGCCAAAGAATAAAGCAATACCGCATAGATGTGTTGGTATTTATGATACGATTTATGCTTGCCATAAGGAGATAAACGCAAGAAAGGCTTATCGTGAATATCCTCATCCATTTCATAAATATTGGTGTAAGTATGATGGAGGACATTATGCTGAACTTTCCACGTAAAAGAGCTACCTCCTACCATATTTAAGGTGTAGCCCAGTAGTCGGTTTACCCATTTATTAGATGAATAGGAATTGTGATTCGCATCGTGCATAATGGATAGCCCAATGCCAGATAATCCTAGTCCCATAACAAAGTACAACAATAAAGATGCCCAATGAGGAATATCCAATGTGAGGATTAAGACAAACGGAACAATATACAATAATAACATTACCAAAGTCTTACTGTACATGCGCCAATCACCTGTGCGAGAAATATTATTTTTTTCAAAATAGGCATTCACCCTAGCATGCATAGTAGCAAAAAATTGATTAGGGTCTTTTCTGGAAAAACGAAGTGGTTTTTGATTCATAACAAAATTAAAAAACAATGAAATAAGATTGGATGTGGTTGATTGGAGTGATAAAATTTAATGAAAGGGGTGTAAATATAATATATACAAGCTAGATGGATAATACCTATATGGTTTTAAAACCCTCCTATGTGTACCTATGTGTCTCTATGTGTCTATGTGGTTCAAAAAAACTCCTATGTGTATCTATGTACCTATGTGGTTCAAAAAAACTCCTATGTGGTTCAAAAAAACTCCTATGTGTATCTATGTACCTATGTGGTTCAAAATAAAATCTATTGGGTCTAAAAATTATATAAACGCCAATATAATACATAAAACTGTTTTATACCTTATTTAGTATGTCATAAATGTGTAAAAGCTATTTTGAGGCCACCCTTATCTATAGAATAAAGCCTATTATACCCATGGCAATTTTGCCGGTAGTGTCCATTCTTCTACCACACGCCAGCGACTTATATCGGCCTCCCAAAACTCCACTAAACGAAGCGTATCAAAAAGATAAGTCCTAGGAACCGCTAGGGCAGGGTAGCGAGCCAACAAACTATAGATATCCTCCTCCGATAAATGCCCATATACCATACTTAAATGAGGATGATAAGGAGATGTGGAAGTACCCCATGACCGCAACCGATAAGCTAAAGCATTGTGATATGTGATAGGGATTAACTCAGGATGCACTTTTAAATAAAAACATTGCCAATAAGAATCCCCCTCGCCCCATTCATCCAGCGTCAAGGAAATAGACACCATATCCGCAGATGCCTTTTGTATCGCTTTCCAGTAGGCTTGGGGTGTATCTGTTTCCACACTACCTATGAGTGTAATGTGTGCAGGAAATGGCGTATGCCCCAAATCTTGTGCTATATCCAGAATGAGCTGATCTAATTCAGTCGTTTCGCTAGTGCAGAGCCAAAGTACATACGTCATGATGGTCTATTTTTGAGACATTTCCGATGAGAATGTTGAGGTGTAATTCATTTTTTGTAATTTGCGACATATAAAAAATGATGTAGAGCATTGGGCTAAAATAAGTAATTTTTTAGACCTTACAAAAACCATAAAGAATCTTATTTTTACATCGAATCTAATATTTGCATACCAATAATTATATAAAAAAATGACCATACCACAACGCCTAGAGGCACTTAGGGAGAAAATGAAAGAAAAGGAAATAGCTGCTTACATCATACCTAGCAGCGACCCGCATCAGAGTGAATATGTAGCCGACCACTGGAAAGGCAGGGAATGGATTTCGGGCTTTACTGGCTCGGCAGGCACAGTAGTGGTAGGATTATCTGAGGCAGGACTATGGACAGATTCCCGCTATTTTATACAAGGAGCAGAGCAACTAAAAGGCACCGGCATACAGCTTATGAAACAAGGCGAAGCCGACACACCTAGTATTTTAGATTGGATAAAAGAGCAGCTAAACCCCGGCGAAAATGTGGGGTGTGATGGGCGTAATTTTTCTATGACCTACCTCAACCGTATAGGGCGAAAATTATCCGAAGCCCAGATAGGGATAGACATGGAGCAAGACCTGCTAGCGGACATCTGGGAAAATCGCCCTCCCTTGCCTAAAGGTAAAATATTTGAACTAGCGGAGGAGTATGCAGGACAAAGCCGATGGGACAAAATAGAAACTGTCCGTAAACAAATGGAGGGCGTAGATGGTCATTTTATATCCACATTAGATGATATTGCTTGGTTGCTCAATATCCGAGGGCATGATGTAGAATGCAACCCCGTGGCTATTGCCTATGTGCTAGTGGAGGAAAAGCGACTTTGTTTGTTTGTGGACCAAGAAAAACTAGATGAAGAATTGACCCAAAATCTAAAAAATGATGGTGTCCAATTATTAGACTATGATAGCACTAAGCCTTTTCTCATGGGATTACATGATGGCTACCGCATTCTACTAGACCCCACTACCATGAATGCTGACTTACTAGATGCTTTGCCGGAGCGTTGTGAAGTGAAAAAGGGTAGGGCGATTACGACCCAACTCAAAGCAATAAAAAACCCTACGGAGATTGAGCACATCCGAAAAGTAATGGCGAAAGATGCTGTGGCATTACTACGGCTCTATCGTTGGTTGGAAATGGAGCTAGCCACTAGGACAGTTACAGAATACGAAGTGGCGGAACAGTTGGCGGCATTTCGCTCCATGTCGGAGAATTACTACGGGGAGAGTTTTAATGCCATAGTAGGCTATAATGGGAATGGTGCTATTGTCCACTATCGCCCTTTGCCGGGTGAGTCTGCGGAGATACAAAATAAGGGCATATTATTGCTAGATTCTGGTGGACAATACCTAGATGGCACCACCGATATTACCCGAACCACCGCATTAGGGCAGCCCACAGATGAGCAAAAACGCCACTTTACTTGGGTACTGAAAGGGCATATTGCCTTGGCTATGCAACATTTTCCTGTAGGCACTAAGGGCATACAATTAGACACCCTAAGCCGCCAATACCTATGGCGACAAAACCTCAATTTTGGTCATGGAACAGGGCATGGTGTCGGCTTTTTCTTGAACGTACACGAAGGACCACAGGGCATTGGCCCTAGTACAGAAGGACGCTATGCAGAGCCTTTCCAAGAAGGTATGTTTTCTTCTAACGAACCCGGACTATACCTCACGGATGAGTACGGTATTCGTATAGAAAATCTAGTGTTAGCGGTATCAGCAGGCAACGATGGTTTTGGAGAATTTCTGAAGTTTGAAACCATGACGCTTTTCCCCATAGATTTAGCACTAGTGGATAAAACCCTACTGACACAGGAGGAACGCGAATGGCTGAATGACTACCACCAAATGGTGTGGAATCGAGTATCGCCTTTATTAGAATATGATGGAGAAAAGAAATGGCTAGAGCAAAAATGTAGGTTAATTTAAGGAGTGAGAAAAAAATAATGGAAGGCACACAGCTTTTTTAATACCTTTGTCGTTTCACGTAATGATTATTTTATTCACACACTATTTAAACACATTGTAATAATGAAAAAGACAAATTTACTTTTCCTTTTTGTGATGCTATTTGTTAGCACTGTTGTTGTATCTTCTTGTGGCGATGATGACGATGAAGATACGGTTGTTGGTACTTGGGTAATGATATCTGAGACTACAACAGGCTGTGCCAATGCAGATGATAATTATACAGAGGAAGCCAACGCAAACGACCTTTTCTGTTATGACGGCGAGGATGATTGCGAAAAGACTGAATTGACTTTTAAGGAGGATGGTACTTTGGAGTTTACTTCAAAATACTATTTAGTTAGTAATTTAGATACGCCTTATGAGACTGTGACTGATGTACTTGACTACACTTTTGAAGGAAATTTACTAACTATCTGTGAAGCAGGTTCTACTGATTGTGATGCCTTGACAGTTAGCTTTGATGGGGATTTAGTCACAGTTGTGGATGTGACCGCAGATGCTGATGGCTGTTTAACTACTGGAGTTTTACGCAGACAGTAAGCAAGATATTAACACCCCTTGGTTTTACCCCCACTTGGATATTGTGCCGAGTGGGGGTACTTTTTTGTACGTTCCGTATATTCGCATTTTTCCTTTTCTTGGACACAAATTCTACCTTTGCAATAAATGAATGATTACTATGATACAATACAGAATCCTCGCATTTTTCTTATTAATTATTAATATAACCCATGCCCAAATCAATCCACAGGATGTCACCATCATACGAGATAGCTACGGCATACCTCATATTTATGGTAAAACAGATGCTGCCATGACCTATGGCCTAGTCTGGGCGGCTTGTGAAGATGATTTTAAGACCTTGCAGGAGGCACTACTGGCTACCCGTGGCGAACTCGCCAAGGTAAAAGGCAAAGAAGGGGCGATTTTAGATGTGTTAGCCCATGTTTTAGATGTTCGGACACAAGCCGAAATACGCACACAAAACACCACGCTCTCTCCGTCTTACCAAGAAGTAGTGAATGCCTATATGCAAGCCATCAATACATACGCCGAACAACATCCTGATGAAATCCTAATCAAAGGCACTTTTCCAATAGATATAGTAGATTTTGCGGCTACCCAAATGATGGGCGTAGCGATGATATCCAATGTACAATTTGATGTATTGCGACTAGTAAATGGGAGCATTTTTGATTTTGAAGCACCACAGACCATGGGCTCAAATGCTTTTGCCGTAAATGGCAATTACTCAGAGGAAGGAAGCACTATGATTTGCCTCAATTCCCACCAACCCATTCAGGGGATGTATGCTTGGTATGAGGCACATATTGTAAGTGAAGAAAGTGGTATTAATATGTATGGAGCTACTTTTGTAGGAGGGACGAGTTTATTTATAGGTGTAAACGAACACCTCTCCTGGAGTCATACGGTTAATTTGGCTGACCATGCAGATGTATATAAACTCAAAATGCACCCTAAAAAGAAACATTATTATGAATTGGATGGTCAATGGGAAAAACTAGAACCTTATCCTATTCCGCTAAAAGTGAAATTATGGGGCCCTATTAAATTGCCTATTAAGAAAAAATTCTATAGAAGTAAACATGGGGTAGTCGTGAAAAATAAGCATGGGTACTACGCATTACGCCATCGGGCGAATATGGGTTTTAGAGGAGGTGAACAATGGATGGCAATGTGCCAATCTAAGAATTTGGAAGAGTTTAAGGAGGCATTGGCTATTCGTACTGTTCCTGCACTGAATGTGGTATATGCAGACAAAGAAGGGCATTTGTTCTTTAGAAGTAACGGTAATTTCCCCATTCGCGATAAGCGGTATAACTGGAGAAAAGTACTACCCGGGAATGAATCGGATTTAATCTGGGGCGATAGCATGCACGCCATTAGTGATTTGGTGACTGTAGAAGACCCCGCCGCAGGCTATATTTATAATACGAATAATCCGCCTTTTAACTGCACTTCCGAAGCACACAGCCTCGACCCTAAAGATTATAATCCTACTTTTGGATATATAACGGAAGAAAATAACCGCGGCATACGGCTTAGGTATTTGATGGAAAAATTGGGACCTATTTCTTATGAAGATATGAAAACGATAAAAGATGACAACTATTTTCATATACCTACCTACACGGGCAATTTACAGAACATAGATTTGTTATTTAATTTAGATGAAAATGACTACCCGAAACTAGCGGAATCCATTCGCCTACTCAAAACATGGGACAGAAAATGCGACCCTGACCGTAAAGCCGCTATTGCTTCTATTACGATTTATTATATACTAGAAGAGGTGTTTGAAAAAGGCTATATGCCGGGTTCTTTTGTCTTAGATGAACGCATGATTGTACAAAACCTAAAAAAAGGACAGAAACACCTCAAGCGACATTTTGGGAGGTTAGATGTGACTTTGGGTGAATTACAACGCCTAGAAAGGGGCGATACAACGTACCCCGTGGGAGGCATGCCGGATGTATTAGCCGCCATGACTTTCCTCAAAGGAAAAAAGGGGAGATTGTATGGTTATATAGGAGATGCTTTTTATCAATATGCCCGCTGGGATAAAAATGGCGAACTGTTCATGGAGGCTATCAATATATTTGGACAATCTAACAAGCCCGACTCACCTCACTTTGACGACCAAGTAGATATGTTCCTCAAACAAGAACTCCGCCGAGTCTATCTCGATAAAGCAAAAATCATGCAAGATGTAGAACGAGA
Organism: Cletocamptus dominicanus; assembly: GCA_028565815.1. Taxonomy (NCBI): domain Eukaryota; kingdom Metazoa; phylum Arthropoda; class Copepoda; order Harpacticoida; family Cletodidae; genus Cletocamptus; species Cletocamptus dominicanus. The sequence goes on along the minus strand of JAOXNT010116796.1, from coordinate 5,105 downwards.
ATATCACCCCGGCGACTAATACAACTATATTTCTATGTTTTTGTTGAATAACTGTCTAATGTGTTCTAAAAAGTGTACCACATAAAACCCTATGTGTCCCTATGTATCTATGTGGTTGAATTATAATGCTATGAAAACCACATAGGCACATAGAAACACAATAGAGAAGAGCTATGTGTCTCTATGTATCTATGTGGTTCAAAAAAAATATATAATTCATAAAACTAAGAGATGTCCACGCACTACCTCAATAGCGTCACATCCCCTTTGAGTTGGATTTCTTTGCCATTGACTAGCCGCAGCCGCACCTTATAGATGAACACATTAGCGTGCATCCGCTGTCCATTAAAATGACCATCCCAACCATGTGCTACACTATTCGCCTCTGTAGCCAAATAAGGCCCATCCTTGAATACCAATTCTCCCCAGCGACCATAGATTTCTACATCTAACACCTCCGAGACTGTCGGGCCCGTGTAGATAGAAAAAATGTCATTTTTCCCATCATCATTCGGCGTAAAAGCATTCGGGATAAAGACCTGATAAGTCGTATCTACTATAATATTTAAGGTATCGGAAGACAGACAGCCCGCTGGGCTTACACCTTCCAAGTAATAAGTGGTGGATTGTAATGGGGTGGCGATAGGGTCTATACAGTCTATACAACTCAATGTGGTAGAATCACTCCACGTCCAATCTAGTGTTTCGTAAGGTAGATTAGACTCAAGCAATAGCGATGCACTTTCCCCCATTTGGATAGAGACATCCTCGCCTGCTGTGAGGTAAAACGGCAAGGGCGATACGATACTAAAGGGAAAATCATAGGTACAGCCATTCTCATTATCTAAAATATACAACTGATAATCCCCTGCATAAATATTCCCAATAGAGTCCAAATAATTCGTGGCACTATCTAGGGGATAAAAATTGTTATTATCAAAAGAATAGGAGAAATCACCTGTACCGCCCTCTATTGAATCTATAATAATAGCCCCTTCATAATCATAAGAGCAGAGGGGGTCTTGTGTATGGAAATATACAGCATCTATACAATTGACAGAGCAAGGTTCTTTGGTCACGCTTAGGGTGTCTGAACAGCTACTATCATCTGTATCTACAAATGCAAGGGTATAGCTAGTACCATCTGCGGGTAGGGTGAAGCTATCATTCGCTCCGTAGGCATAGGGCCCTAGTGTATCTACTGCCACTGTATCTTGACTAATGAAAATCTGGAAGGTTTCGCTAACACCAGGATTCATAGCTGTCACATCAAAATCTAGGGTAAAGAAGTCATCCGTAGGGTCGCCGTCCGTGCCATTGTCATTGCATGGGCTGAGTAGTAGTTCCTCCACGCTGAGGACACAGAAAGTGGGGCAAGCATCTTGGGCTACAGTGACGGCAGCCGAACAGCTAATGTCGTCTGTATCTGAAAACACGAGGGAATAAGTCACTCCATCTGCTGGCATTGTGATGCTATTCGGGCTATCATAGTTGAATGGCCCAAAGGTATTATTACCATCACTTACTGTATAAGTGCCGGCTGCTCCGGGATTTACTGCCGTTGCGTTGATGTCCACTAAGTAGAAGTCATCTGTAATATCTGAGGGTGTACCATTATCATTACAATCACCAATAATGGCATCTGTGATAGAAAGCACGCAGAGGTCAGAGCAGGGCGGCTGGCTAAAGAGGAGTTGATTGGTGCAACTGCCATCTGCATTTCCTGTGAATGTTAGTTCGTAGGGCGTATTATCAGCAGGTAAAGTGATAGTTTGGTCGGTGTCATAGGGGAATGGACCATAGGTGTTTGTACCATCGGTTACTTCATAGGTAGCATCTCCATTGACGGCAAATGCGTTAAAAGTGACCTCAAAGGTATCATCGCTGGGGTCAGTAGGCGTGCCATTATCATTACATGTTCCTGTAGAGAAAGCATTAAAATCCAACTGGCATAAATCCGAACAAGAAGACTGGCTTACCTCTACCTGACTACTACAAGCTGCTTCATCACCATCTGTAAATATAAGGGTATAAATATTGCCATCTGCAGCTAGGGTAATGAGTTGGTCGGTATCATAAGCAAAGGGGCCATAGGTGAATGTTCCGTCTGTAACTTGGTAATTATCTCCCCCAAAACTAGCGGTGGCATTCAGCGTCACCTCAAAGGTATCGTCACTAGGGTCTGAGGGTGTGCCATTATCATTACAATCTCCTATCACCGTCGTATTAATGCTTAGTTCGCATGGGGGCGGCACTACAAATACCGTTGCCGAATCCACACCACAAGCATTTTCTGCCATCATGGTCAGTAATGCCCCATCATTTTGCACATCCAATTCACCTACGGTATAGCTGACATTAGCCATTGTGGTATCATTGAATACACCATCTCCTTGGGTACTCCAATGGATACTATCAGCACCATTCTCTAAAGTAGGCATAATGGCGATAGTGGAATCCCCGGCAGGCATAAAAATAGTATCGGGCAAAGTAATGACTGGAGCGGTAGAGACATTCGTACTTACGGTATTAGAGGTAATGGTTTGCAGTCCTCCATTATCTAAATCTAAAACATTGCCTAAAGTGGCTGTATTATCCAGTAAGCCGCTATTTTCCCAATCCCCTAAATTAGCATCCATTTGGAAAGTGGCTACGGTATCAGGGGCTACATAATCTATTACAAATACCGCCGAATCTCCGTGTAAGTCGGCATTACTGATACTCAAACCATTGAGGGCGTAGGGCTGATATGTCCAAGTAGCGGGTGCGGGTAATATGTCCTCAAAGCTGAGGTTTTGTAGGGGAATATTTAATTCATTAGTAATGGTAAAGGTATAAGTCACAAAGCCATCATCACACACATCTGTTTGGTTTACTGCCTTAGTGAAATCCACGACAGTAGAGGGACAATCTTCTGTGCCATCAAGGTTTACATCTTCCGCTTCTGTGGTAGCTCCATCAAAGTCTATGTAAATTTGACCATTCGGACCATCTAGGAATACATCTTGATTATTGTATAATCCTTGAGCGGCGGCGGATACATCATAAGTGAGTGTCATAGAAATACAACAAGATGCAGGTATATCATAACTCCCATTATTATTGATGGCACAGCCATTATCATTGATTGTCATGTCTTGTAATGCAAAACCTGCCACGACTTGGTCAGTAATCGTTACTCCTGTAGCATCTACTGCCCCTACATTACATACATCTATGGTGTAAATCACCGTATTATTACAAATAGGCGTGGGCGTAGAAGTGTATTTATTGGCGGTGAGTGTAGCAGTAGGGCCTACACAAACTTCCATATTATCTATATTATTACTATAGACTAGCTCTGTTATGTCTGTTATCGGAAAGCTAATGGGGGGTGTTTGGTTGCCATCATTATTCAGTACGGCATAGATATTACTAGGCCCCGTAGCGGGGATGTTGATGTTGAAGGTTTCGGAAGTACCGGCAGATATGGCACAGGGAATATCCCAAGTGACTAATGGTGTAGCCCCTGCTTGTGTGGGGTCTCCATTATAGAAAGTAATAGGTGTACTAGCAGGGATGGATAACTGTTGTAGTGCATCTATGGTGATATTCACGGTGTAGTTATCTGGGAATGGACAAAGCCCAACGGGTGTAATGCTATTAATGGTAATTTCTCCATCTCTATTAAAAAAGAAAGAGGCGGTACTCCCTGGATCTACTGGACATAAGTATTCGTTTACAATTTGACCTGCAATGGAATCATTCAGTAAGGCATAAGCCTCAGCACCTAGTGGCTGTGCGTCGGGGGTAGAGGATACTTGTTGTAGTAAATTTAACACCGTAGAATCCTCAAATGCTTGGTCAAAGGCAATAGTCACAATGTGCATACCTTCGGCCTTGTAGCTATCTGCCAAACTTACAATAGAATTGGGTACTTGAGTCGATGAGGCATCCGTGGATAAGACCATCACCTTACTAGCAAAAGGTCGTCCTAGTGAATCTAAATAATTATTACCATATTCCATCGCTGAAACGGGGTCCGTAAGTCCTGAAAATGCACGCGTCATACCTACATAAGACTGATATGCAGCGACATCTCCAGTTAAGGGGATTTGCTCCGCTTGTTGGCTCGAGCCAGCCCACTCAATGATAGACACCCAGCTATCATCATTGCTAGGGCCTATGTTAATTTCATCTATTAAATCTACAAAAAACTGCTGCGACTCGGCGTATTCGTCTGCATCTACAGAACCCGATACATCATTTAAGATGACGATATCCAGTGGGTTCAAGCAAGTGGAAACATCTACCGTCTCGTCTAGTAAGGTAAAATTAAATGTCCTATCTGCTCCATTATCATCTGTCACGGTGACAAAATAATCTCCTGCCGCTAGTCCTCCTATGGGAAAGGAGGTGCTATCCACATCTGCCTGACTTCCTGATTCTGGGCCTACCCAACTGTAATCGTATGGGCTATTTCCTCCTTCCACTTCAATAAATACGCCTCCATTACTAAAGCCATTAGAGGTATTGGTGACAGAGACATTAGTTATCTCAAATACAGAACCGGGCAACTGACTCAAGATAATCCCACTGACTACATCGCTAGTTCCTGCAGCGTCTGTCACCGTAACATCATACGTCCCAGTACCTAAACCATTGATATAAAAGAAATTATCATTACTAACACCCATTCCTGTCAAACCACTACCTGTTTCTTCCCAGTTGTATGTTAAGGGAAAAGTATATAAATCAAAGGCGGTTACTTGTATAGCTCCATTATTGGCATCAGCACAGGGAGGACTGGCGGTAGTCGTAATAGATATACCACAAATATCATTCATGATTTCGGTGACACTGCTACAGCTAGAGGGATTATTAGTTATGGTAATATTGCCCCCTATCGCACCTGCTGTATTGAGTAGTGTATGTATAGCACAACAATCGGATAGGTTATTATTAAAAAAAATAGTAAAATCACCTAATACCGAGGTTAAATTATTAAGTCCATCTAAATTTTGCAAAACGGGGTTATCTCTGATATACAAACTAGTAGAGATGCTAGTAATACTGGCCAATCCATCTAAGTTATCGAGTAGGTCATTTTGTTGAATCAATAAGCC
>JAOXNT010116575.1:0-13212 GCA_028565815.1 Cletocamptus dominicanus | reverse complement strand
CGCGGACACCCTTGCCATTCGCTAACGGTTCCTGCCTTCAGGGCCCGCTCGGGATTTTCACCCTGTAAGTCATATGCGTGCATGGCACACGAAAAAGCCCGATGCAGTGTTTAAGCTGCATCGGGCTTGAAGATGGAAAGTTAGTACTTAAAACTCATCAGCGGTCCGGACGGGACTGCTCTTACACACTCGAATCACCTGTATTTACTGGGGTTTCAGCCCAGGTTCGTTTTTGGGAGTGCAAGGCTGAGTGCAACATTCGGCACTATACTTACCTCCAGCCACAAAGCTAATAACAATCGGACAAATAATACCTCAAGAACGAAAGCTAAAAACATCGACTCCGCCTGCGGCGGAGAAAAAAGAGTAAAAGGGCCCAAGCGCTCAAGGCTAATCAGCTCCGGGCTAACCGAAACCCGAGGTAGTCGTACCGGTTGATGGCGTTGACCCAGCCGCGATTCGCGACGCGGCAGTTGTTAACATCGCTGAACCAAGACCCGCCACGAGGCACGCGGCGATCACAATTCCCCTTTAGCCAGGCGCTGCCGTCAGTGGGGGCGCCGGTATAGCTGTCATTCCAACAATCCTGACACCATTCCCATACATTACCGCTCATATCGTATAAGCCCAACTCATTCGGCCGTTTTTCTCCAACGGGATGTGTTTTTTTGCCTGAATTATCCCGATACCACCCCACTGATCCCAGGTCATTGCTCCCGGCATATTGGTACCCCTTGCTCTCATTCCCTCCACGTGCCGCAAATTCCCATTCCGCTTCCGTGGGCAGGCGATAGTTTTCGCCGCTTAACTGATTCAGCTTTTCCAGGAATTCCTGTACGTCATCCCAGCTTACCCTTTCTACTGGGCAATCATCGCAGCCTTTGGATTTCAGTTCTGGAGGATCACTTCCCATGATTACCCGCCATTGCCGCTGGGTGACTTCATACTTGCTGATACGAAAGGAAGGTACCTTTACGGGGTGAGGTGGTTTTTCATAATTTTTGCAGTTCTTGTCTCTGCCTTCCTTACAGCCCATAGTGAAAGACCCTCCGGATACATATACCATGTTATCGGCGATCTCCCGGAGCACCTTCTGAAGTTCGGTACTGGGCTCAGGCTTTGGCGGCGGGTCAATGCGCAGCTTAGCTTCATCTTGTCGTCCGGCCTCATCCACTACCTTCAGCAGGTAGGCGCCTGCATCTTCGCGCCAGGCCGGCTTGATGTCTATGAGGTGTTCTCCACTTCTGCGGAGCTGATGGCGGTATACGTCATTCCCGTCTTTGGAGAGAGATAGGGTTAGTGGCGCTTTTCCCTCTCTGACCGTAACAGTAAGCTGATTCGTGCCCCAGCGAAAGGTAAGCTGAGGGGAAGGGGGAAGGGTTTCTTTCAGAGGGGGCGCTTTTTCATCAGGAAGAGGATCCCTTACCACTATGCCTCCACTTGCATTGATGTACTGGGTATCCTTATTCAGGATGACCTGAGCTATACCCTCTTTAAACGGAGAGAGAATTTCATCATAGGCCGGTTCCAAAACTTTTTTCCCTTCTGAAGTTGAAAACCCCCACAAAGCCCCCTTGCGCACAGCAAAGGTATCGTTGGGATATTCGATCACCTCGTCGTAAGCCGCTTGCCAGTTTTGTGCAGCTTCCTCTTTACCTCCCTGCCCAACCAGCCAGAAAATGATGGCCAGGAGGAGTAGGGCGATCAGCCCAAACCCGGCATACCTAAGGTTTCGTTTGACACCCCTCAGAGTCAGGCCAGACTTGGGTAACCTCGCAGTCTGTGCTTCTCGCCTTTTAGATAACCCTTCTTGCTTATTCTTTGCCTTCCCGCTTTTTCCTTCCACCTGATGGATGGCCTCAATATGTTGCCGGGCTTCCTCGGCATACTTTCCATTTGGGTATTCCCTCAAATATTGATGAAACGAACTCAGCTTCCTACTTCGCAGGGCTCTTTTCCAATCTGCCTCCTCTTCCAGTTCCCGGATAGCGGATAGGGCTTCGATCGCAAAACGTCCTTCCGGATAGTCCAGTAAATAACGATTGTAGGCAGATAGGGTATTTCGCTTACAAGCTGTATCCCAGGCATTTTCTTCTCGCAAAATTGCCAGACGCTGCCGCGCTTCTTTCAAGTATTTTCCCTCCGGAAAAGTAGCGATGTACCCCTGCAAAGCCGCAATGGTGTTTTTGGCTTTTACCATCTTCCAAATGGCTTGCTCGTTTTTGCGGCGGTCAAAAATGAATTGTCCACCTCTGTCTCCCACTCCATAAATGGGAGCTCCTTCCGGCAGTTGCCGATAGTTGCGCCGGGTTTCATCCACCACCTGCGCCGCCAGTTTCTGGATATTAAGGGAGGACTGATTCCGGTTCAGCTCCTGTAGAATGGCCGCCGCAAAAGGGCTGTTCGAGCCGGGCGGACCGTCGGCCACCGCCTCATCATCACGTCCGGAGCACAGTCCCCAGCGGGAAGGGCGCTGCCGTAGCTCCTCCAGAGAAGCATCCGAGCGTTGCTGCCCTCGCACGAGCAAGGATCCGGAAAAACAAGCATCAGAAATCAGGAGAATATGCTGGGCGGGAATATCTTCCAAATACACCCGAATGGTAGAGTTTCGCAGAAGATCTGTGGGCTTGCCCCTGCGCGCTTTTACCGGCACCCAGAAGCCACGCTTTTTCTCATTCCCCCGCTCTACTACATGTCCGTGCCCAGAATAATAAATCAGCACATTATCCTCGGGCTTCACGAACTCAGGTCTTGTCAAATGCTCCAGCGCATCAATAATATTGTCGCGAGTGGCTTCCTCATTTAACAATGTGGTCGTATGCTCCTCTTCAAAGTGGTATTCCGTCTGCAGCAGCGCCACCATATCCTGCACATCCTTCACCGCGTTATTGAGAGGATTCCAGTGCTCATAGTCATTGATGCCGATCGCCAGGAGGTGGTTCACGCCCTCCTTTCCACGGCCTCTGGCAGTTTCCTGACTTACATCCAATCCTTTTTTGGGTGACTCGTCCGACATAGCAGGGGCGTTGTTTGGCAAGGGGTGCCGTTGATTGTCGGGATAAATATAGGAAAAATGGGGGATACTCCCTACACCATTCCCCTCTCCAACCGCCCCTTCCACTCCCGCCACTCCGGCACCACCTTGTCCATCATCGCATAAAACGCCGCCGTATGATGCGGATGCACCAGATGCGTAAGTTCGTGGGCGATCACATAGGCAATACCCACCTTCGGAGCCTGTATGAGCTCGGTATTAAGCAGGATGCGTTGCTCGCTGACCTTGCAGCTGCCCCAGCGCTTGCGAAGCTGACGGTGGGTGATCTCTGGACGCGGGATGCGGTAGGCGCGAAAGCGGGGATATATCTCATCCAGGAGAATGGGAAACCAGTGATCGGCGCGCTGACGATACCAGGCGGCCAGGGCGCGCTCGGGGGTGCTGGTGGGATGGTGGGTGACCTCCAGGTAGCCGTCAGAAAATCGCATTAAGATAAATGATATCCCGAGTGCAACCCTGAGTGCAACATTTTTGGGATTTCACCTACCCCTTAAAGCTAAAAACAATTGTTTCAGTAATCGAAATCAAACCCAAGCTAAAATTGGGTAGACGAGAATTGCATGTGAAAGTTGAGGTTGGATACCGCTACCTAAAGGAAGCACAAATACAGGGTAAAAACCAGAACTTTAAATCCGGACTCGGAGATCAACATACCAAAACTGTAAAATCGCCTGCCGTTTCCCGGCAGGCGATTATTGAATAACGGGATCTAAAACTACCTTTCAGGTTAAATCCCATCTGTTATACTAAGAATCTTCAACTTGCTTGCGAAGAAGTTTCCTCTCCACATACCAGGACAGAAGCGCGCCCAAAAATGCTATCCCCGCCATTTTCAAAATTAATGGTGCCGTCACTGCATCAGGGCATTTCCCCATCAAATTGAAGAATCCACCAATGAAGAAGATCAGGATAAAACTTAGAAGTACTTTCAACACTTGAAACCAAACGCTTTTTGAATTCATAACATTCATAATTGAGAAAGAACTGAAGCAGTTGCTCCATCAAACAATGCAACTGCACTTGCAGTTGGAAGTCCGCCTAAAAGCGGATTGGGAAGGGCGGCTGTCCCCCCGGATAACACCACTGCTTTTACAGCCCCTGCTACTGCACCAATCGCATCTGCTCCTATAAATTTTCCAAAAGCACTAGACTCATACCAATCCTTGAACCAACCCCGTGAATGGGATTGCCCATAAAACCCTTGAAGCTTTGTTTGAAAAACATCATAATATCCAAGGCCACCAAACTCTATTGGGCTCCAAAGATAATTTGATCCATCAAGGAAATTTTTATTCTAAAGCGAGAATCGCTGTAAAAAGGCAGGTTCCAATCAATTTGATGGAACCTGCCTTTTTTGATTACTTGCTATTTGATTGCAGGATCAATTTTCTAAAAAGGAGCAAATACAGAACCAGGTAAATCGCAATAATTCCTGGCACATCATAATAGACACTAAAATCTTTAAAAAGAACTCCTTTAATGAAAAAAGCGACCAATGCAAAGGCAATAAAGCTAAAAATGCTTTTCTTGAGCATATCAAAATTATTTATTCAGGCCAAACATGATCTAAAACTTGAAGAACAGCATTTCCTACTGAACCCCCGACTGCCCCTCCTATAGCACCGGCAGCCCACCCAGGAATAGTCAATGCTCCAAAAGAAACACTGCCACCGACTATTGCTCCTGCAACTCCACCAGCTGCACCATAGGCGATATCATTCTTTCCAACTTGTTTCCAGGAGAACCATCCTCTACTTGCCACATTGCAACTTAATACCAGCCAATCATCAAGATTTTCATCCCAATATCTAGCGGAATGCTGAGCAACTGAAATAGCAGAATAAATAATTGCCCTATCACTACTATTTGCTCTTGAATCATTATGCGCCTCCAAATACAGATCCTCTAGTCGGTCAATAGTGCTCTCCAAATCAGAGGATGGATCAGTAAAGATGGTGTCGATAATCCGTAAATATTCTTCCTGGATAGAGGTAAAACTGTAAGTAGTTGCGACATGATTAATAATGGTAGAAGCGTCAGATTCAGAAAAATAAGCAGAAAAATCATCTACCGTTTTATCGATCACTACAAATAGCGAATCATTTTGGCTACTTGTCATGGATAAAATAGAATCAAGGAAATTTTCAGTTTCAGACTTTATCAAATCCTCCAATTCTGAGACCGATAAAGTATCCAAGCAAAATCCATTAATTTTAGAAAAAACGTAATCTAATCCCTGATTATGAGTCTCGCCTACAATATCATATTTTTCATGAATTGCATCAAGAATCTGATAATCAGAAAAATAATCAGGATCATCTTCCTCGCAGGAGGAAAGAAAAAGGAGCATTCCTGAAAATGCTAGAAAATACCAAATTAAGGATTTCATACAAAATAGTTTAATGTTACCCCTACTTCTTTTTCAACAGGTTTCGGGATCTCCCTGCCTTATCATATAGCCGGCGATAATAAGCAATACTATTCCTTTGTTTTCAAGCCGACACCTGTCGGCTCAAAGCCACATACACGCTGCCACCCTGTCGATTCGATCGAACCGGACATTCAGCACTTCATCCTTGTTTTGTGTTTGCGTAACGGAGCAGAAAGCCTCCGCCGTAATGATGAGGCAGGTGCTTTCACTTGGCTTTCGAACTGCAATTTCCACTTATAGCCGAAATTTATTTTCTACACATACAATTGTAAAAAAAAAAAAACGAATACCGCGCAAGTGTTTTTCAAATTTTAACACTTTCCTCCAACCTCCCCTTCCACTCCCGCCACTCCGGCACCACCTTGTCCATCATCGCATAAAACGCCGCTGTATGATGCGGATGCACCAGATGCGTAAGCTCGTGGGCGATCACATAGGCAATACCCACCTTCGGAGCCTGGATGAGTTCGGTATTGAGCAGGATGCGTTGCTCGCTGACCTTGCAGCTGCCCCAGCGCTTGCGAAGCTGACGGTGGGTGATCTCCGGACGCGGGATGCGGTAGGCACGAAAACGGGGGTATATCTCATCCAAAATGATCGGAAACCAGTGATCGGCGCGCTGACGATACCAGGTGGCCAGGGCGCGCTCGGGAGTGCTGGTGGGATGGTGGGTGACTTCCAGGTAGCCGCCTTTGAGCTTGACGCTGTTCTGCGACCCTTCTTCGATGCGGAGACGGTACTGACGCCCGAGGTAGAGGTGCGTGGCGCCGTTTTCGTAGACAGGAGCCGGACGCAGGGGGTGGTATTGGGTGAATTGCTGCCACTGCCTGACGATCCAGCGGCGGCGGCGGTGGATGCGCGTGCGGATCTCAGCCTCGGAGGCAGTGCGGGGCGCGCGGACTTCGATGCGGAGCTCGGGATGGACGTAAATGCCCATCGTCTTGCGATCGCGGCGACGAATCTCATAGGAGTAGGTACGGCCTTGATAGGTGAACTCCGGCATCAGCTCAGGTTTTTCTTCGCCAGCGCCACCACCTCGTTGATGACCACCTCTATATCCAATCCCCTAAAGTGGTACTCCTTGCTGTATTCGTAGAGTACCTCGTCCAGGGCGCGCTTCATGGCCGACTGTACGTCGTACCGCTTTTTCCAATCCACTTTCTTGTGGCGTATCACGGCCTGGAATAGCTCGTTGGAGAGCTCCGGCAGTTGGATGGATGTCGGGCTATCCTGGGCAGCGATGGTGCCGCGCTCTTCTATGTTTTCTTTCAGAAAATGGTAAATAGACCGCACCAGGGGCTCATCGATGAGCTCAGAGGGCAGGGCGTCTTCTTTACGGTCCAGGGCGAGATTTTTGATCTCTTTGACGCGCTCTACATACTCATGGCGAGCTTCTTCGGATAGCATGTCCCAATGCAAGTGCATCTCATCGACGATCTCCTGCAGCATCTCGGAGAGCTTCTTGTAGAAGGAGGGGTCTTCCTCCATGTGCTCGGTGATGTACCTGGAGGTGCGAGAGGCGATCATGTCTGCTTTGGCACGGGGACCTACGGCTTTCTCGACTTCTTCCTCAAAGGCTTCTTTGTTGCTAATGTCGACCAGCTGTACGCGGATTTCTACATCATCGGCACTGACGTGCTGGTCGATGAGGCGCTGGATCTGTGGCTCGTACTCGCCGTAGTCGATGGTGTCAGAGTAGCGGCGCTTGACGGCGGTACGCAGATCGGTGAAGAACTTGAGGTCCTTGCGGTAGTCGGATTGCTTGTCGGGCGGGGTTTTCTCTACCCATGAAAGGGTAGACAGGGCCATACGAAGCAGACGGGCGAACTTCCCCTGGCGCTCGTAGAACTCATCGCGGCGATCTTCGTCAGACAGGTGCTGCTCCATGGCTTCGCGGTCCATCTTGTTGGCAACATCCCGAAAAATGGCCCACAGCTCGCTATGCGCCTGGGGCAGCTTGTCCAACTCATCCAGCACGGAGGTGGCGGTGCCTGCCAGATCTTCCTGCTCGAACTCGCTGAGGGAGCTGTACGAAGTCAGCGCCTGGTCGAGCTCCCCCAGGATGCCCTCGTAGTCGATGACATAGCCGTAGTCTTTGCCGTCGGCCAGACGGTTGACGCGGGCGATGGCCTGCAGGAGGGTGTGCTCGCGCAATTTGCGCGCCATGTAGAGGATGGTGTTGCGCGGAGCATCGAAGCCGGTGAGTAGCTTGTCGACCACGATGATGATCTCCGGATGCTCGCTGCCCTTGAATTGTGCGATGAGCTGACGCTGGTAATTCGTATCGCTACCGTACTGTTTCATCATATCCTGCCAGAAGCGCTGCACCTCATCCAGGGTAGTAGTATTGGGATCATCCGTACCCTCGCGTGTATCGGGCGGGGAGATGATCACCGCCGTGCTCACCCGACCGATCTCCCGAAAGTAATGGTGCAACTTGATGGCTGCCAACTTACTGGGAGCCGTGAGCTGTCCCTTGAACTCGGTTTCCTTCCAGTTTTGCTCGTAGTGCTCGGATACATCACTGGCGATCATGAAAAGCCGCTGGTCGGCCTGGCTGAGCTGCCCGGCGCGGGCAAAGCGTTTTTTGAGATCGGCTTTTTGCTTGTCGGTCAGATCACGGGAGATGAGCTCGAAATAGCGGTCGATGGGGCCTTTATTGACCAGCAGGGGGATTTCCCGGCCCTCGTACAGCAAAGGCACCACCGCTCCGTCCTCCACCGCCTGGTCGATGGTGTATTTGTCGATGTAGCCGCCGTATTTATGGGCGGTATTCTTCTCCTTTTTCATCAGGGGTGTGCCGGTGAAGCCGATAAAGCAGGCATTGGGCAGCACCTGGAGCATGCGGATGTTGGCTTCGCCATACTGGCTGCGGTGGCTTTCGTCTACCAGTACAAACACATCGGATGATTCTTCCATAAAACCCTCCTCCTGGGGCTTGGCGAATTTGTCGAGGATCGTAGTGATAACCTCCGCCTTGCCGTCGCGCAGCAACTTGACCAGGTGTCGGCCGCTGCGCGCCTGCTGGACTTCCTTGCCGCAATTCTTAAAAGTGCGAGTGATCTGATTATCCAGGTCGATGCGGTCGGTCACGATGATGACCCTGGGATTGGGAATGCTTTTCTCCAGGGCGATGGCCTTGGCCAGCATCACCATGGTGAGCGACTTGCCGGAGCCCTGGGTGTGCCAGATGACCCCACCCTTGCGGCGGCCTGCCTCCCGGTGCCGGATGCGCTCCATACTGCGCTGCACGGCGAAGTATTGCTGATACCTCGCCACCTTCTTCACCGAAGCGTCGTACACCACATAGCGGTAGGAAAGCTCGATCAGGCGCTCCGGTCTGAGCAGCTGCCAGAGCAGGCGGTCTTGTCCGGTGAGAGCCACTGGAGCGCGGTGCAGCTCCTCAAAGAAGGGCGCTGCATAGGAAAAATCGCCGCTGAAGATTTCTTTCCACTGCCGGAAGTAGCCGGGGTTTTTCTTCTCGCTCAAGGCCTGCTCATCGGCTTGCGCCTCCCGATCGTCTGCGTACTTCTCTTTCCATACCGACCAAAACTTGCGGGGGGTGCCCGCCGTGGCGTACATCCCCTCTTGCCCATCTACAGCCAGCAGCAGCTGCGCATAGAGATAAAGGCGGGGAATGCCCTCTTCCGCGTTCTGATTGCGGGCATGCTGTCGTATGGCCTGGCTTACGGGAGTGCCCTTCCTGGTCTTGAGGTCGGGCCGCTTGTTTTCGATCACAGCCAGGGGAATGCCGTTGACGAACAGTACCAGGTCGGGGCGATAGGTGTCGCTACGCCCTTCACGCATAACGGGGTATTCCGCCGTAAAGTGGTACACATTCCGCTCTGGCTGCGCCCAGTCGATGTACCGCAGGTTAAAGCTCTTGCGGTCACCCCGTATGCTTTGCTCCAGGCTACAGCCCAGGGTGAGCAGGTCGTAGGCGCGCATATTGGCAGCCTTCTCTCCATCTACAAAGTCGATATCCCGCAGGAGGTCCACCGCCTGTTGCAGGTTGGCCTCGGAGAAGTCGTGCGTTTCCCCATGGTAGTCAATGCTATTATGCGTAGCCAGCCAGTCTTTCAACAGCGGCTCAAGGATCACCTGTTTGTGATCGCTGCCCCGCAACGCCTCTACCTTGTCGGGCGGCAGGTATTGCCAGCCCATGTTGGCCAGCAGCAACATGGCAGGAATTTGAGAGGAGTGATCTTCCTGGTAGCGAGGAGTGGGCATGGGGGTGTTTTAAGTCAGGTTTTCAAAAAAATGAATTAGGTGATCTACCGTCGTGTAAGGATTCTGTTCAAAAATCGCTTTTTCGGGTTCTGCGTTTTTCCGAATCAGCTCAGCCCTTTCACAAGCATCACTTAAACGATCCTTCAAGTTAACAAAATGGTTGACTTTAGTCTCGTGGTATGCCGGCCACTGCTTTTTCAGGTAGCGCTTTGCCTCTTTTTTATCTGAAAAAGCCCTTCCACAATGTTCAAAATGGAGGATGAACCAGTATTCGATACAAATGGAAGAAAAGGCAGGCTTAAAGCCTTCTTTTTCAATCATCTGGAAGGCCTCCTGAAGTTGGGGCCAGTTGTCATGATCGAAAAACAGCCAAATGTCATCATACGGGTTTCCGTCCTTCTTGGCTCTTTTTTTTCGTTTTGTTGCAGCATTTACCAGCTTCAGCGGATCATTTTTATCATCAAAGTCAATTTCAACAGAAACAGCCCGTTGCCGATCTCTGGGCAGCTCCCTTTTCAACGACTTGGCGTAGAGGTATTCTGTATGGCCTTCACAGAGAATCAGAATCCTTTTGTTATACCTTCTCTTTCTCATTTTCCTGCATTTCTATGAGAAAGTCAACATCATTGATGATGGGAGTGGCACCGAATCGCCCGGTAGCATACCACTTGTCCAGCGGAGTCCCCCTTCTGACCCCCTTGATGTCTGAACACCTGAATAAAGAGGTGACGCCAAACTGGTCTTTCTCCGTGAACCACACCTGATCTCTGCGGAAATGATCGTCCGACAACTGTGTGACGTCGTGGGTGGCAAAGATCAATTGAGCATTCCGGGGATTGGTGAGCGGATTGTGAAACAGACTGATCAGGAACTGCGTGATGTCAGGGTGTAAGTTTTTCTCAAACTCATCGACCACCAGCACGCGGCCGGTTTCCAGGGCATCCAGGATGATGCCACCGATCACAAACAGGCTGCGGGTTCCTTTGGATTCCTCGTCAATTTCAAACACCTCATAGCCCGCTTGATTATCCCCTTCAAATACCGGGTGCCGGGTTTTGATATCATACTTGTAATTTTCCTGAAAAGCGGATTTGACCTCCTCCGTCATATTGCCGGGAAACTCATACTTGTCCCAATTTACCTCTTCTGCAGATACATGCGTGATGCCGGTATCCAGCGCGCAGATCAGGCTATTGAACCGCCTGGCAAAACTGGAATCACCCTCTTCGGCCAGCCGACGGGCATACAGACGGCTCAGGTTGGACTCCCGATACTCTTCCAGGAAAGGGAAGATCATTATCCCTTTGCTAAAAAAACGGTAGATCGGAAGCAGGGAAGACACATTATTTTCTACCGCTTTTGACAGAAAAAGCTGGTTCTTTAACAGCAATTTTTCAATCGTTTTCTTGCCTCCGCGATAGGATTCTCCGAAACGCATAGCCTTGCCATGCTTTCTGAAATACAATAGGGTACGAACGCCATTCGGGTAATGGTACAACGCCTCTTTTTCTATGGTATCTTTTGAAAAGGAAAGTCGGAAATCGTACTGCTTCCCTTCTGCAATGAAGGAAATCCCCAGCGTGACCGGCGCTTTCGCATAGTTCTTTTCCAATTTGTGAGGCTCATAAGGTTCAATAACGCCATCCGGCTTGAACTGTGCGGACTGCAACACCAGGTATTCCAGGGCTTTCAGTGCCAACAGAAAATTACTTTTTCCCGAAGCATTGGGCCCGAAAATCACAGCGGATTTCAATAGCTCCACCCCCGGCAGGGCATCAAAGACATTAGCCTCTGAGTCATTCAGGCCCGATTTTTCCATCTTCAACACCATCTTTTCCCGGATCGACCGAAAGTTGGTTACTTCAAAGGAGCGTATCATGTTTTTGCCTCAAGAAGCATCTTTTTTGGATTAAAAGCAAGGACTACCACCCACTTTTACAAAAAAACTGCAAATTTTAGCCAAAATCCTTGTCGCTGTTTCTTTTTACCACAAGGGGCACTATACCATATCCCTGCTGTCCTTAGTGTAATCCTTGTGGGCTTCGTGGTTTTTTTTACCACAAGGGACACAAGGAAATCACAAGGGGCACTATACCATATCTCTGGTGTCCTTTGTACGATCCTTTGTGGGCTTCGTGGTTTTTTTACCACAAGGGGCACAAAGAAATCACAAGGGGCAATATACCACCTCCCTGCTGTCCTTAGTGCGATCCTTTGTGGGCTTCGTGGTTTTTTATTCAATATGGCCGTTAATGACTCTTTTCACACCGTTTTTGAATAATACGCTGTTGAAGTTAATCAGTAGTCCGAGCTTGCAATCGGATAACTTCAGGTAAGTCAGTATTTGTGCAAGGTGCAAATCATTCAACGCTTCAACGGATTTAATCTCTACGATCAATTTATCTTCCACCATCAGATCGATGCGATAGCCCACCTCCAATTTTACTTTTTCATAGACTAATGGTAGCGGCTTTTGCTTTGCTACTTTAAGTCCCTGTTTTTGCAACTCATAATACAAACACTCTTCATAAGCACTTTCCAGGAGCCCTGGGCCGAGGGCGCGATGCACCTTGAGGCCTGATTCGAAAACAGCTTTGGCAATTTCATTTTCTGTCATTGGTGTTTTTTTTCTTTACCACAAGGGGCACAAAGAAATCACAAGGGGCACTATACCATATCTCTGGTGTCCTTAGTGTAATCCTTTGTGAGCTTCGTGGTTTTTGCTTTTTACCACAAGGGGCACAAAGAAATCACAAGGGGCACTATGATGCTATCTCCCTGGTGTCCTTAGTGCAATCCTTTGTGAGCTTCGTGGTTTTCTTTTTACCACAAGGGGCACAAAGAAATCACAAGGGGCACTATGATGCTATCTCACTGGTGTCCTTAGTGCGATCCTTTGTGAGCTTCGTGGTTTTCTTTTTACCATAAAAACAAAGCAAGGTATTGCGTTTATCAACGATTTATCAACGAATGGGCCATTTTTTCACAGATTTGCGTTGATAAATTCTTCCCTGACGCTCCCAGTTGTTGCTTACACAGACTACAAACAAATAAGTCCGGACTTTTTCCGCCCTTCAAAGAGACTTAGCAGCTTCTCATTCTTAAAAGCAAAGTCTATAGTAGACCCCTTATCACCGCCTCGTTCAATAAAGGCTGATCACCGGGCTTCGGCGTGGCTATCAGCCTTCTTCTATTTATTGCACTATAAACTTAGCAACCCCTGTTATTTCACCATTTTCCAATCGAATGAAATATGTTCCTGGTGATAACGAAGCGATATCAACCAAGACAGTCTGAGTGCCTATTCCTACAAATTCGCTTTGCTGCACCAAAAGACGACCATTCATATCATAAATGCCAATGTTCGAAAAACCTCTTTTTGATGAATCGAAACGGATATTCAGAATATCCGACTCTGTGGGATTGGGGTACGGTGTAAAATCAAGCGTAAATTCAAAGGGTAACTCATCCGTTGAACTCACCACCCCGTCGTTGA
>JAOXNT010116464.1:0-13233 GCA_028565815.1 Cletocamptus dominicanus | reverse complement strand
AGATTTATCTGTTCTTGATGAGGTCGCAGAGAGCCGTGTAGCCCAAAAGTCTAAATTGGTTTTAGGTGTTGAGCAGGCGTGTCCAGTTGCCTGGGAAGATGTGAAGCAAGAAGTTGTGCCGCCATCTAACGGGGTAATACCTTGGGAAGATGAAACTGATAAAGAAACATTTGTAACTTACCTCAATAATATGCTTGTCAACGTGCCAGCTGAGAATATAGAGATTATGAGTAATGATTTGTTGTTTGTCTCAAATGAATGTATATCGCAGCGTGTTCGCTTATTGAATGTGATTGTAAGTACATTGCCGCAGGATGTGGTTGCCGCAATGGCGCAATTTAACCAATTAGATGATTTAAAAGTAAACGATGGATTTTTAGTTGGTGATATTAGAATGACAGCTCGACTTGATGCTGCAGATGGCTGGGTTTTTCTTCAAGGACAAACAATAGGCGATATAGGGTCAGGTGCGGATATGGAAAGCCGTGATTTTAAAGAACTTTTTAAATTAGCTAGAAGTTGGAAAGAAAAGGCTGCTGACCATATTGCTGGTTTAAATAGACCTCTAGAATTAAATGATTCCGGATCGTCTGATTCAACAAGTAAATATGCTCTTTCTTGGGAAGAAGGGGGGTGGGCTAAATTGCCGGATAATCGTGGTAAGGCTGTAGCGGGTGTGAAAACTGTTAAAGGCGATACTGCAGCGGATATGAAATCCTATGTGATGGGAATCGTTGGCGCTGATTGGGGGCAGAATGAGTACACTTTAAGTGTTGAGGAAATGCCTGCGCATGATCATAAAATTCATTCTGCGGGAAAACATACTCATGGGATGAGTGTTGCTGGTGCGCATACGCACAAAACTAAACAAGAAAATGCATATGCTAGTGGTCATCAATATACGCGAACTAAATGGGCAGGCTGGGGGCCTTTTTCCTGGAGGTCTGGATTTACAAGTACAGCTGGTGCGCATAAACACACAATTTATGCTGGTGGCGAGCATACCCACAAAATGGATAAAACAGGAGGTGGAAAAGCTTTCGATAATATGCAAGATACTGTCTTCTATAATGTTGAAATGAAGTATACGGATTATGTTACGACAGCTATTGTGTTTAATGAGTCTGATGACAATGTTGTTGTAAATGATGGAGGGGCATATGAAACTGCTGCAGCATCATGTAATGTATTGCATCAGGAATTCCCGGATAAAGCGTCTGGAGTATATTGGATTCGTTCTGGTTTTTCTGAACCAATTCAGGCTTATTGTGATAT
The DNA here is from genome assembly GCA_028565815.1 of Cletocamptus dominicanus. Classification (NCBI taxonomy): domain Eukaryota; kingdom Metazoa; phylum Arthropoda; class Copepoda; order Harpacticoida; family Cletodidae; genus Cletocamptus; species Cletocamptus dominicanus. Next base: position 11,958 of record JAOXNT010116464.1, on the reverse strand, counting down.
GGAAAGCCATGGCGGTGGCTGGACATTAGTAGTGGCGCAATTCGAAAAGGACCCAGTTACGAATTGGAATGAAGGAACACAAGAAGATTATAACCCTTCGTTAGTTCCTGATGGTGTAAGTTTTGTGTTGAATACTGTTGAGATTCCAGAGCATACTCAAGTGGCATTTGGCCAGGATTATACCTTGCTTGATTTTGGTAACTTACAATATGTAACGGGTGATATAGACGCTAGTTTTGTAGGGCAAGCAACCAACAAAGAATACTTTGTGCATCGTAGTGCGAATTCTTATTTCGGTAGCCATGATGCTAAAGAATCTGAAGAGCAATTGAACCTTTCAAATGGGTGGGAGAATACTCTGACTTTTGATGAAAAAAATGCAGTAGGTAATAATTGGGCGTTTTCTCCGAACAGGGCAAGTGACAATGAAATGAATCCAGGTTTTGCCTTGCAAGGTGTAAAAAGAAGCACAACAAGTGAATCCTTTGCCTGGACGGTCTGGGTTCGTTAGTATGAAATACGCAGCTTTTATAAGTTTGGCTGTTGTATTGGCTGGTGGTTACTGGATCTATGCTTCCGATGTAACCACCGCTCAAAATTATGAAGTATCAAAAATTTCAACAACAAAAGCCAGTAAGAAACCAGTTTTAGACTCTGATTTGGTTGATGAACAAGCTTCATTAGTTCAACAGAAACAAACCGTGCAGCCCGAAACTAAAGCTGAATTATCTCAAGAAAATCAACTCTCTAAAGAAGAAGTGTTAGATTATTTTGATAATAGGTTTTCTAAATTATCTGCAGGTTCAGCCACTGAGTTGTCTGCAACTGAAAATTTAAATGAATTAAATCAATCGCTGCAAGAAATAGAGAAAATTGCTTCTTCTACGCAGGGTAAGTTTGATTCGTCAAAAAATAATATTGATGTTGAAATAGCTACTTTGAGGGAATTGCCGGAATTGCCGGATAAACGTGAAAAACCTGCGCGTTATCAGGATCCCCGTGAATCAGGTAACCTTGATGTTTTATCAACAATTACAGGGCTTGATAAAACTCAGATAGAGAATATGCTGGAGTCTTCTGGAAATTAAGTAACAATAACAGTTGATTTCAACCCCTCTAACAAAAATAGAAAATACAGTGAAGATAAAACAGAAATTTGCCCCGGAGTTAACCATGCGTATACTGGTATTTGTTAGTACGATATTATTAAGTGTCTATGGTGCATTAGCTTTTGCAGCAACACAGATAGGTAGTACAGCAGGTGAATTTAAAGTCACCGAAAATGGTGCAGCTACTTATCAGATGCCAATTACTGTGCCGCCTGGCATTAAGGAGCACATACCACAGTTAACGTTAGCTTATAGTAGTAAACAGGGTAATGGTATCGCAGGGCTAGGCTGGAGTATGCAAGGACTTTCTGTTATATCTCGTTGTAATTCAGTGGAAGGAATTGATAGTGATTACCGCATAGTCGATTATGATGATGATTATTATTGCCTTGATGGAGTTCGACTTGTAGCGGTAAATGGTGAAAATGGGGTGTCTGGTACTGTTTATCACCCATATAATAAACCTTTAGTTAAAGTTGTCTCTCACGGTAAGCAGGGTAATGGTCCGCAGAGCTTCACCGTGTATCATGGCAATGGCAGTCGTTTTTTCTATGGCATAACAGACGATAGTCGTATTGAGGTACAAAGTAGCGATGATGTCAGAGTCTGGACATTATCAAAGGCTGTAGATAAATCATCAAATTTTATGTTGTTTGAGTATTTTGAAGACAGACAACATGGCGAGTATTATCCATTAAGAATCGCATATACCGGTAATGAAACCGCATCAGTTAATCCTACAAACCATGTGTTATTGAAATATGAAAATCGTCCTGATACTCGATACGCCTGTCAAGCTGGTGTATTAACGCAGTCAACTCAACGTTTATCATCAATTGAGACTTACGCTGATGGTGAAATAGTAAAAAACTATAAATTACAATATCTTAATAAGAATATTCCAGCGCAGCCAATTAGAGTTGAGCCAAATAGTTGTGATGCACAAGCTAATGAAGAAGCTATTCCTGAAGATTTGCAAAGACGTTATCAGGAATTAACTATCCAGATTCAGAATGAACTAAAATCTCACCAAGCATTATTAGCGCAATATGAGCGTGAAATTGAAGAGGTGAAGCAAAATTATGAGCATGATAAGTCTGAGATAGAGGCACAGATTGCAATCATTCAGCAAGAGTATGAACAGAAAATCGCAGACATAAAAGCCAATCCATGGGAAGGTGACGAGGAATATCTTGAAAGTCGTGCGCTTCTAGATAGCCAAATATCACAAGTTGATGAACAAATGCAATCTGATTTGGTTCAACGCTACGATGATTTATATGCGCAATTGTTAGCAGGGCGAGAAACCAGCGCTGATGTTTTCAATGAGCACCAAGCACAGAATAATTATTCTAAACAAGATTTTGAAAAATTTAAGTCTGTTACTGCAGAGCAATTAGTTACAAATCACACCAATCTTCGTCAATGGTATTTGAGCGTCGCTAAAAACTACCAGGAAAAAGTACAAGGTATTGAAACAAAATTTGCTAATTTGGTAGCCCGCCATGACTATTGGCAAGAATATGCAATAGAAGCAAATGTTGAGGATAATTCAAAACTGATTGAGCGTTATGTAAGGATGACAACGCGTTCACCAAAGCAAGAGCAATTAATTCTTGTTTGGAATCAATATAAGCAACAGGTGACGAAATATATACGCCTTGCAGAGTTGTATGAAGAAAAGGTGGAATCTTTATCTTTTGCCCAGGATAATTACGCCAATTACCTTGAATATCTTGGTTTTGATTCAGACGAATATTTAGAGGTTAGTGACCAGATAGAACAGGATGTTGAGGCTGAGTACGAAGAAATACTTGCTGATCTGCTTGACCAAGAAACTCAGCTAGAAGATAACTATACAACGGAAGAAAAAGGCAGCGATAGGTTTATAGATGTTTTATCTGCAGAGCGAGATAAAAAATTAGCTGCATTATACGAATTGATAGGTCAAATAGAGCAACAGCATTTAGCGGATGTTCAGGAGCTCGAAGACCAGTTAGCTAATGCGAAAGCTCAATATGATGCGTTAATGGCCAGTCTTGAAAATCAGCAGGTAGACTTGCAGGCTGAAATTGATGCCAAAATCGCGGAGTTGCGTGAGGGTTATCAAACTGTTGGCGGTAAAGTTTCACGTCTGATTGCAGTACAGGAATGTGCGAATGAATTTGCGTGTTTTGAACCGACCTACTTTGAATGGATGCGTCGTTCAGGAATCTGGCTAACGGATGCTGATTATACGCCACCGACGGCTTTAATATCCTATGAAAAAATTTCTGCTTCTGGTAGAGGGGTTTATTATGATGTTATTGGAAATACCCCAATTACTGATGCCGAACGCGATGAGTTTAGTGACGCTAAAATTAAAGATATCTTAAGTCAGTTAACAGAGCAGGAATTACTGACACTACAGAATAGTATCGCGCAAAGCGGTTTATTTGTAGATATGGATAATGACGGCCTTAAAGACTGGGTAGTTGCATATTATGATGACGAAACAAAATTAAGTTTTGTTGGTACCTGGCTAAATAAAAATAATGCATGGGAATATGCGCCTGAATATCGTTTGCCACATGTTCATTATGATAGTCGTTTTGGTCAAATAGGCTATGTTGCTGATGTCAACTATGATGACTTGCCTGATCAGATTATTTCATTTGAAGCGAATGAAGACGGAGTTGTTAATACTACCCAAAAGACTTGGGTCAGTCTTGGAAACGGGCTTGGCTGGACGGAAAGTCAACAATATGTCTTACCGACTATTGCGTATCGCCCTACTGATTTACCAGTAACGGGTGCAGAATATGAAATGATGTCGACAGGCCAGTTCTTGGATTTAAATCAAGATGGTTATCAGGACTGGGTTTATTCATATCAAGACGTGCAAGGCGAGTCGCATTCACAGATTTATTGGAATACGCGCGAAGGCTGGCAGATGGCCGACATAGCTTTTGCATTACCTGGCGACTTGTATGTTATGCAGGAAGATGTTGATACGCAGAGTATTGATATTTATAAAAAAGGGACTTTTGTTGACTATAACGGCGACGGTCTGATGGACTGGTTAGGTGTCTTACAGGATGAAACAACACAAGAAAGTTATGTTGGATTGTGGTTGAATTCAAATGAAGGGTGGCTTGAACAATCGGATATCAAAATAAAAAATCAAATTATTCAACGTGATGTAGATAACCAAGAAACCACATTGGCTATCACACCTTTAATTGATTTGACTCAGGTTGATTTAATTGATATAGACGCAGATGGCCGAAAAGACTGGGTTAGAACTTACAAAGATACCGACGATAATATACTGACGCAAATTCTCTTAAACCAAGATGCTGATTGGTATAGTGACAGTAGTTTTGTTTTACCCGCTGAGCGTTATAGTGCAAATGGTGATATTAAACGAGTTTGGACGGATATTAATCAAGATGGACTTCCAGATTTAATCAGAAGTGTTGAAAACACTACTACCGGAGCAGTCCAATTTGATACCTATATTAATCGAAGTCAGGCTGATACAGTTTCCTTTGAACAGCAAGAAACGCAAAATCCGCCTGTTCCGACGCAAATCGAAGATGACAACAGCTCAATTTTACTAGGGCAGTTCGTAGATATTAATAATGATGGATATCAAGATTGGTTGCAAATTCTTGCACGTCAAAATTCACAATACGATACCGCCTGGACGCATGGGCAAGCAGAATGGACAAGTCAAGCAAACTATCATTTACCAACGCTTGAATTTAGCGAGGCTGATTTCGACAATTATGCGCGCATTGACAGCAAAATACTATGGGATGAGGTAGAGCAGGAAATCCTATTAGCGAGACAAGCTTTTGAAAACAATGGCTCAGTCACTAATAATACGACATCTACTAATAGCGGTAGTACTGTTGCAAGTGGTAGTAATACCAGCACAGATTTGGAAAAACCGATTCAATCTGCCCAATTAATAGATATTAATGCTGATGGATACATCGATTGGGTTAAATCTATTCGCTTTTCATCATCCGTACAGCAACGCGTAACCTGGTTAAATAAAGGGCATAGCGGAGCTGGCTATAGTGAATCATCCAGCTATCGCTTGCCTGCGCCGACCATTAGCTCTACTGGTGAATTATTATCACAGCTCTCGGATATTAATGCTGACGGAAAAGCTGATCTAGTAATGAGCTATCTAGACGAAGAGGGCAAAGAACATAAGCGCGTCTGGATGAATACAGGTAATGGTTGGCGAAGTAGTTCAAGCTTCGATGCGCCTTTAGTTTTTACTGACTTAAGCGGAAATAGCAGTCCTCGCGCTCAGTTAATTGATTTAAATAGTGATAATTTGATTGACTGGATTGGTATTGATCAAGGAAAGGTGGTCGTTTGGTGGAATACTGGTCAGAACTGGGTCAAGGGTAGTGTAACTGGGTTCCCTGAATCTATGTTAGCCAGTAGCAGCTCTAATGGCCGTTTCATTGATGTTAACCGTGACGGACTAAATGACTGGCTTGAAGAATCGACAGGCTCTATATGGTTAAACCCGTATGCTAGTGTTGAAGTGATAGGTGATTCTATTGCTGAGACAACAGAAGTATGGCGTATTGATGCTGATTTAACTTTTCCTGCATCTATGGAAAATACAGCTGGTAATCCAGTTGGTCAATTTGTTGATATTAATGGTGATGGTTATAGAGATTGGGTAAGTGCCTATACAAATGAACTTGGTAATCTGCAATCAGAAACCTTATTAAATACCGGTAAAGGCTGGGCGATTAGTTATCGATATAAACTGCCAATTGCTTTATACGACAGCAATGGACAGCGCTTGTCTACCTTTGTTGATTTAGATAAAAATGGTTATGTTGATGTTGTAGGTAGCGTAGAAGAGAATGATGTATTGCATAACCGTGTATGGCTCAATAGCGGCTCTGGACTCCGTCCAGCACATGGTTATCCTTTGCCAAGCGCTTTAGCGGAAAATAATGGGCAGAATGTTATTAATCTAGGTCGTTTTGCAGATATTAATGCTGATGGTTATATGGACTGGGTACAGTCTGTACAGCAGGGCGACGCGGAGCCAAGATTAGCAACGTGGTTATCGCCATCTCGTTTTGATGGGTTAATTGACAGTATTACCAATGGACTTGGAATTGAAACGCGTATTACCTATGCACGTGGTCTGGATAGAAATGTATATATCCCTGATCAAAATAGTCCATTTCCAAGTGTTGATGTTGTATCGCCCGGGATACTGGTCAAAAGTATTCGTGTTGATAATGGAATTAATGATGAAAGAGGCTTAGACTTTAAATACGGTGGTTATAAATTACCGGTAAATCGCTATGGATCTCGTGGTATGCGTTGGTATACCGTTACTGATATTTCGCGACGACAGAATACCTATACAGAATTTTATCAGGAATCATTGTTCGCAGGACAGGTGCGTCTTGAAGAATCACGTTTAGCTAGCGGATTAGTCTTAAAGCGAAATGAATATACTTTAGATATAGGATCGAAATATAACGATAAATTAAGAGAAAATGTTTTTATTTCGCAATTAAATGAAAAATTATTTGATGCGCGTGGAAGACAAAATCGAGAAACAATTTATCGCTGGGATGTAGATGAGTTTGGTCTGCGCATTCGTTCGCAGCAAGAAGTGGACGATGGTATCGATAGCTATTATGAAGATAAGCATTTAACTTATGAACATCGAATTAATAGCTGGCAACTTGGGTTATTAGTTACGGAAAAACTAACCAGAACATTAAATGGTAAATCTAGACCAACTCAGGTATCTACATATACCTATGATGCGCAAGGGTTGCGTTTATCGTCACAAGTTGCGCCAGAAAATAATCAGTCAATTACTGAATCAAAGAAATATGATGTCTTTGGAAATGCGACAGAAACACGTATGTCCGTACCAGGGGAGTCAGATCGGGTCGAAAGTCGTGAATTTGATCCGACCGGGCGTTTTGTTTCTAAGTCCCGAGATATCTTTGGGCGAGAAACACAGTTTATTTATGATGCCCGCCATGGTGAAGTTATTAAACAAATCTTACCGGATGGTCAGGCGATTAGACGTACCTATAATGCCTTCGGTTTTAAACGAACAGAACATTTACCAAATGGCGCACGTTATAGCTGGGCTTTTGAGCGTTGTACAAGTGCCTGCCCTGAAGAAGCAAGCTATATGTTGCTTACGCTCGATAATGATGGAAATGCGCCTCAAGTAGAATATCTTGATAGTGTACAGCGCGCAGTAAAGCGTACGACTATCGGATTCAATGGACAACCAATGTCAATTGAAACTAAATATGATGCATTTGGTCGAGAAATTGCGACAAGCCGACCATATGCAGATAATACGTTTATTGAAAATGCCGATTTTACGAATAATGGCACGTCTTCTGAAAAATATTGGACGACATACCAATATGATGGATTTGATCGTAAAATTAAAGAAACAAACCCAGCAGGCGAGTCGCAGTCTTACGTATATAGTGGAAATATTGTCACCGTTATAGACCCATTAGGTCGTAAAACGGTTACGCGAAATGATTTTAGAGGTAATAAGGCCTGGATACGTGATGCTTTAGGAAATTATACATCTTATATTTACGATGCAGATAATAACCTTGTTGAGATTATTGATGCGCATGGTAATAAGACACAAATTGAATATGATGTATTCGGCCGTAAAACGAGAATGCTTGACCCGGATGTAGGGGTTACGACATATACATATAATGGCTTCGGGCAATTAATCAGCGAGACTGATGAATTAGGTCAAGAATATCGTATTGTTTATGATAAATTTGGCCGTCGTGTTGAACGACATGAACCAGAGGGCGTCACTAAATGGGAATATGGTGATGACGAGTCTATGGGGGCAAGTCCTGATAAAGTTAAAAAGGTAACGGGTCCTAATGGATATGTCGAGAATTTGGTTTATGATAAAGAAGGACGAGTCATTCGACATACTAAAAAATTTAAAGATAGCAAACCTAAGTCAATAGAATATGATTATTATGGTAGTGGCGATTTAATCGCAACAATCAAATACCCAAGTGGATTTTCCCTACGTTATAGCTATGATTCTCAGGGGAATGTAAATGAAATATTGAATGCTGGTCTGCTGGAATTCGAAGCTTATAAGAAAGCCTTCGATAAAGCGAAATCATTATATGATGATGCACAGCCTTATATTGAAGAAGCAGAGCAGATTAGAACTTTTGTTGAAGCTCGTAAAAAAGAAGCAGAAGCGCTTTGGAAACAAGGAAAGGCAGTTCAGCGTCGGATCGATAGTTATGTTGCCAGGGCAAAGAGTTATGGACGACAAGCTGAAAGTTATGGACGTAAGGCTAATGAATATGGACGAAAGCTGGAACAGGCTTTGCGCGAAGCTTTTGCCTATAAAGAGCGTTTAGTGAATGAGCAATACGAAGTTCGATGTGAGCGGCGTTGGGGGTGGGTCAAAGAGCCAGGAGGGCAACGAGGAGACGGTAATTATCAGTGGTATGACCATTGTGTCCGTGTTGAAGATTTAAGCTATGAGAAAGTTGATCAGTTATTCGATCGCGCCGAGAATATGCGTCGTAAAGCCGAACATAATGCTTCTTTGGCGAGACGTTATGGCGGATATGCGCAACGTGAAGCGAATAATGCCAACAGACTTGTACCTGAAGCTGAGCGCATTTTTTCAAGATATTCAGATAAAGTTGAATTAATTAACAGTAAAACAGAAGAAGCCAATGGATTAATTGGTCAGGCCAATGCTTTATTAGATCGTTCTGAAGTATGGCATGAGAACGCTAAAAAGTATTATGATGCGCACGTCGCTAAGACTAAGGAGAGTTTCTGGAAAGCTGAACAATTAGGGCTCGAGTCTGGAGTTTTAAAATGGCGTTTAGGTAATGGACTAATTACCGAGCACATTGTCGATCCAAAAAGTGGACGTTTACAAACGATACAGACTGGAACGGAGAGTCAGTCAGATGCAGTACAGAAATTGGATTTTGAATACGATGCTGCTGGCAATGTCATACGTCGTCAGGATCAACACTTAGGCTATGACGAGAAATTCTTATACGATAGCCTGGATAGGTTAGTGCTATATACGCATAATGATAATCTTGCTAATTTAGTGAGTTATGATGCTATCGGAAATATTCGACATAAATCTGATGCAGGTGCATACTCATATGCTGGCGTCGATGCTGATGGCACTAGAGTTGGCCCGCATGCAGTAACGCAGGTGGGTGAATCTGAATATCGTTATGATGCTGTCGGAAATATTATATCTGGTGGCGGTAAGACGATTAGTTATTCGTCATTCCGTAAACCGATTCGACTGCAAGATGAAAATAGCGATGTTAATTTAATTTATGGGCCGGATCGTAGTCGGATATATCAACAGTCGATAACGACTAACGAAGAAACAGGTACTGAATCAACCGAAACCTGGTATTTCTTTAAAGGAGAATATGAAGAGGAAATCAGTGGTGACGTGATGAAGCGCCGACATGTAATTACGCATGCCGGTAGTGCTATTGCCGTCTTAACTGATGAAAAAACGGTAGATGAAAAATGGAATAGTTATCTTGATGCTATTATTGCAAGTGATTGTCGTGATACTGATGAAGAGGCCACATGTTACATAGTTGATGGGGAAGATGTTCCTGATGATTTTGCCGTTGGAGTCAGAGATCAAGCTGGGATAGAAGACTTTCATATCAAGCTGGTTGATGGTCAAACGATTCAATTTATACATACAGACCATCTTGGCTCAACTACAGTTATTACCAATGAGCAGGCGACTGTATTATCACGCTCGAATTATGACCCATTTGGTAATCCGCGTTACGTTGCGCCGATTAATCCAGATACCGGCTTACCTCAGGAAGATCCAACAGATTTAGATATTCCTGATGCTGATGATAGCGGCACCAGCTTTAGCGGACATGAAATGTTAGCTGTTGGTCTGACTCATATGAATGGCCGAGTTTATAATGGAAATATTGGCCGTTTTCTGACAGCAGACCCATATATCCCGGATTTATATAATCCGCAAAACCTGAATCGTTATAGTTATGTATTAAATAACCCATTAGCTTATACAGATCCGTCTGGCTTTACACAGATTGGAGTAGGGTTTCTTGGCAAACAGCGGCACCGCTATGATGTACTTAGGTATTTTAATTATCGACACTTTCAGTTTGTTACCCGGAGCCATTTAAGCTTTCAGGTATTCATCAATGCCAGTACGGATATCTTTGGTACAGGGGCTGTCGACCCAAATGCAATTGCACGTATTGATCCAAGCGCGGCAAACCGAGGCGAAGATGTTGCGAGAGGACTATCGCTTTTAGCTGCGAATGGTGTAACCATAGAAATGTTAAATGCTGGTGCGATTGATATTCTAAAAGAAGGCCAGACTTATCATGTCGCGTATGAGCAGTATAAGAAAGAGCAAAAATGGGGAAAATGGGATTTCGTGGCCCGTGTTGCCGCTGCGGTCATTGATATTTATGTGCCGGGTCTTGGAACCGCACTTTATACCGCTGCAAAAACCTACACGCTCACGGGAGACTTGGATCAGGCAATACTGAATGGTGCAGTTGCATTCGTATCATATCGGTATTTACCTAGTGAAGGAGGATTATTACAGGCAAATATACAGGAACATTTTGTAAATGCGCTAGTACATGGTGCTTTTGCTGAACTCACTGGCGGTGAATTTGAAGATGGGTTCAGGGATTATTTTATTAATGAGGGAATTCGAACGGTAGTTAAAAAAATTTCAAGTAATATCCAGGGTGATAGTGGATTAAATATTACGCTTAATGGTGAAAATATTGATGTCGGTAATATTATAGCACGACAAATAGTCAGTACTGTTGTAGGAGGTTTAGTTGCGCATGTCCGTGGTGAAAAATATGTTAATGCATGGAGAGAAAATGCAATAGGTAATTTTGCCTCTGGAATCATATCTGGAGTTGGGGCCGATTATAAACGACAACGAGCAAATGCCCTAAGAGCAAGTGAAAAGCTTGGAGATAACTCGGAAAACTCAAAATTAGTTTATAGAGAAAATGGTGAAGAGCATGTAGCTGAAGATAATGAACATACCAGACAGTTGATCAGCGATGTACGTGAACAATTAGGCTTAAGTGAGGATACGCCTATTGAAATTACAATTAATGCTGATCCTAATGAACCACAGTTAATAAATGTGTATTGGGCACCGAGTGAACGTGATCCTAACTTTGATCAAAATGTTGATACCGAAGCACTCGGAGAAGCCTTAGCCGATACAGCATTATTTTTTGGTGATATGTTAGGAGTTACCGATGCGGTATATTGTGTCCAAGGTGATTTAGGCGCTTGTGGTGATGCAGTAGTCACTATTGGAATCAATGTTGTGACTGGTGGTGGAGCAGTTATTGCTGTTAAAATTGGCTATAGATTCTTTAAACTCCCATCGAGACAGGTTCTTAATCATTTAGATGCTGTAGCAGATTCCCCTTTCCCAAATAATTCAGTTGGTGCTGCTGGGGTGTGGTCTGTTAAGGGTCGTATAAAAGCTGCTCAGCTACCAAATCAGGGAAAAATAAGATTTGTACCTCCGAAGAATTATAATCCCTCTCAACCTTTCAATCGGGGTCCTAATCATGGCTTTATTGATAAATTTGGTAATGAATGGGTAAGAGGACCATCTCGTACTAAAGGAGAGCCATTTGAGTGGGATGTGCAATTATCTAATACAGGACGAGATATGTTAGGACATCTATCACGTGATGGTAAACATATTAACGTTTCATTAGGAGGAAAAATTACTCACTAAAGTAATTTA
>JAOXNT010116353.1:0-13244 GCA_028565815.1 Cletocamptus dominicanus | reverse complement strand
TATGCGAGGTTGAAGGTGGAGTTCCAGGATATTGATGTTTGGATGCCCTTCCTGGAAAGTTGGTCGACAGTATACTTTCTGTATATCTTCCCTGCTGCTGATGATTCCTTCCGTAAGGACGAAACCAACTGCCAGTTCCGGGTCGTGGCTGGGGCTGCGCATGGTTATTGCCAATACTGTTTGCTGACGTTGGTGGGGCGGGCCGTGTACCAACCGAATTTCGAGGGGTTCTTCGGTAGTTACCCAGTCAGAGTGATAGAGGGGAAGCTTCTTTGCAGGGGGCCACTTTTGAATATTCCTTTTTGTGCAGAGGGTAAAAGGTTTGGAAGAGGATTGCATGGCCATTTTCCGATCGATGATGTAAAATTAGTCCATTGACTGTATTCGTACAGTCAATGGACTTTCAAGGTGAAGAAATTACTGTAGGTTCAATTGTCTTAAGATTTCATAGGCAGGGATACCGAACGCTACACCTTCTATTCCATATCCGTGTAATTTGGAAGTAATGACACCTAACACCAGGCCTTGTTTATCTACTAATGCTCCTCCACTGTTACCTGGGTTTACGCTGGCGTCTGTTTGTATGAGTTGGATACCCTCCTCAGGGGTGCGAACACCAGAGATAATACCTTTGGAAACGGTTTGTGAAAGATCTTCAGCATTGGGGGTGCCAACCGCGTAGACATCCTGAGCGATTGTGAATTCTTCGGACTGGCTTATCTTAAATGGTAGTAACCCTTGTTTATCAATTTTTAATAAAGCCAAATCAGCTGTTTTGTTGGTTCTCAATATTTTTACGACATATTTGCTTTTGTCATTGAGAATCACCCAAAGGTTTTCTTGCCCCTCTGTCACAACATGGTAATTGGTGATGATATGCCCCTCTGGGCTAATAATGAATCCGCTGCCATGACCTTTGGATGATTTTACCGTGACCGAGGATGCTATCGCTTCATTTAAATTGGAAACATAGGCATCCGATTTAGGGAGGGTAAGTGTGGGCATTTGCTTTACCTCTTCTTCTTCAACTTCATCGATAAGTAATTCTTGCACCTTGGAAGAATAAATGAATTTCAGAAGACTTGTTTCCAGTGCATCTTTGATAGATTTTTTTAAGGGCTCCTCCATTTGGGCTTTTGAATTGAGAATGGAAAAGGTTACCACATACTGTCCGCTTTGGGTGTTTAATGACTGTTCGTAAATCACTTCGTTATAGGAGTTTTGTACTTCCCAATTGACTTCCAGGTCAATATACATAATTCCGTCATTAGCAAAATAATTTTGGTTGCCAGGCCGGTTTTGTGTTACAAAGTTTAGGGTGTACCCTGAAATCGTTGCATTCAGAAAAAGATTATTAAGGTAACTGTTTGTTAGGGCGAGGCCGGAGGTGTCAATATAACCACTAGAGACCAGCATCTCATTTAGCATTGCTGAGAATATCGTATTTTCGAGCTCTACGGATTCTGCTGCGGGGTTGCTTTTGTTTTTTTGAGGTTTGTCCATGAGATGGCGCCTGTAGGAAGGATAAAAGTTATAATTAATATCCTTTTTACTCACCTCTACAGCCACATTGCGGAGCTGGATGTATTTTTCATCTGGTTTTCGGTGGGGAATTTTCAGCATATTAAGGCCTCCTTGTACTTCCTTGTCATAATCGTAAGATTTCGGTCCGACATCCCCAAAGGGGGCAAGGGTAACTATGAAGGGTACCCAAGAGACATAATACAGGAATGCTCTTTTGTAAGGCATGATTGCTATACGTTCGGACTTATAACCGTCTCTTTTGAAGGTAATCTGTTTGGGACGCAAATCCCTTTTAATCTTATGTTTCCCTTTCTTGGTTTCGGTTTTTTTCCCATTTACAAGAACCTCATTTTTGGGATTGGTTTTGATGGCAACTTTTTGATAGGGTGCATTTAAAATGGTAGCACAGCTTGATAGTGAAAATGCTGCTGTCAAGAGAAAGAGTAACAGTCTCATAGGAGTTAAATTTATAGTGAAAAAAGAATGGTTTCTTCAAGGAAATAAGAGAGTGGCCTAACAGATAATTATTTGCCCACCAAAAACTTTCAGAAGGGAAGTGGCAGAAAGAAAGGAGCAGGTATTCAGTTGATTGTTTAGCCAAGGTGAGTGGTTTGAGGTGTTTTATTTTATCAGGGTTATACTACTAAAGTACAAAATTTTTATAAAAACTGTTGAAAGTCATAAATAAATAGTAAAGAATCATAACCAAACAAGCACTTAAAGGTCACCCCTCCCCTCAACATGTGCTTACTTTTCAAAAGCTGAAAACCCACAAAGGAAGGCGACACCATCGTTGGTTTCCCTTCCTTTGCGGTTAAGTTCAAAAAGATTCTATTTGTTACAGATCGCCCAGTTTCTTCTTCACCTCTGTCACTTTTTGGGTCTGCTTTTGGATCATTTTTCGGGCTTTTTCCTGTTCCTGCAGGTTGGATTCAATGTCTCGCTCTGCCTGTGCGATGCGCTCTTTGGCTTTTTCGATTTCCTTGTGGAGGCGTTCATTGTCGCGCTCCAATCGACTTAAGTCGGATTCCAGGTCTTTCAATTGTTTTTCTTCTTCGTCCAGCACTTCATTCGTTTTGGTACGTGCTACTTCCAGCGCAAACTCCATCAGGAACTCTTCGGCTTCCCGGTATTTGGCGGAATGTTCATCGGAGTTGAGGTAGGCTCCACCCAAGTCAAACCATAGCGTGAAATCGACATCGCCACTCCTTTCTTCGATTCTGGCATATACATCTACCGTATTAGAACCTCCTATGGAGGTGATTTCAGCATCGTCCGAAAAGTGCTCCTTCGTTTTGCGGTCATATTTGGGTTTCGCCTTAAACTCCTTCATATAATCTTTCCAGACGTCTTCTACCAGCTTTTCAGTCGTACTAGGTAGCAGGATTTGTAGAGAGTGGTGAACCCCTTGGCTCATCCCTCTTTTGGCTTCTGTAACTTGCGCCCACCCAAGCTGAGTTGTGAAAATAAGTGCAAATACAATCAAAATGTTTTTCATAATTTGAATATTTATTTTTAGAAATGCAGATAGGTTACTCTCCTATATGGAGACGCAGCGGTAGGCTTTAGGTAACACCCTGAAGGACCAGGTGCCTGGCCCAATAACTTCCCCATCGCATTCCAGCCACCATGCTGCTTCTCGCTCGGGTTGTACGTCGGCAGTCTCACACCAACTGTATTTCACGCGAGGATGGCGCAGCAGTGATCCGGTGTACAAGCGGTACAAGTTGGCTACCAATTGAAAGGTACTCATTTTTTGAATAATCGTCAGGGCGAGTTGTTCTTCCTTCTGGCCGGCATGGGGAACGAAACGCATACCGCCGCCTGACCATGGGCTCAGGCCCAGGTGCACCGTGAGGCAGGGACCTTTGTAGCCCAGGGAATCAGATTTCAAACGGATTGGCTGAGCCTGGAACCTTCCCAGGCAGGAGAAGATTTCCAGAAAGTATTTCCAACCATTTTTGGTGCTTATTCCTTTTTTTTCGATACTCCGCACTACTTCGGCGTCGAAACCCATGCCGGCTACATTGGCAAAATAAACCAGGCGATTCCCCTGCCTGGCTTCACCGGCATCTTTCCATTGGAGCGTCCCTTGCTGAAGGTACTGAATCCATTTTTGTAAAGGAAAAGGGATGCCCTGGCCTCGCGCCCAGTCGTTGCCGGAGCCCCGGGGTAGCAGACTGTAAGTGATTTCAGCCGTTGGGCAGATCTGCTGGTGCAATAGGGCATTGACCAGCTGGTGGTGAGTGCCATCACCTCCTACTCCTACTACTTTCCTGTAGCCTGCTTGCAGGGACTGTTCGAGCAGGGCTGATAGGGCACCTGGATGGTCTGAAATCCAATACTCGAAGGAAACCCCGGATTTTTGGAGGGCCATAACCGTTTGTCTCCAGCCCTCGGTACCTCCCAATTTACCGGCAGCGGGGTTGACTAAAAACATCCAGTCGGGCATATGAAAGTGTTTTGTAAACTGAAGGATTGAATTCGTCGTAAAATTGCCAATTTTATCGAAATTTTATCTTTCTTGAGCCTGGTTTTGGACTTTTAAAATATACCTGCATGTTAAGTATTCGAAACATTCAAAAATCCTATGGGAAGCACACTGCCGTGGACGGAGTGAGCTTCGATATGCCCCGGGGAACCATTTTCGGCCTTTTGGGACCCAATGGAGCTGGAAAAACCTCACTGATTAGGATCATCACCACCATCACCCGGCCGGATGCCGGAGAGGTCTTCTTTGACGAAGAACCCCTCAACAACCGCCACCCGGAGCGCATTGGCTATATGCCGGAAGAGCGAGGGCTGTACAAGAAGATGAAAGTCGGGGAGCACCTGCTGTACCTGGCCCAACTCAAGGGGATGTCCATTCAGGAGGCAAAGACGCGCATTCAGTCCTGGCTGGAAAAGTTTGAGATCGAAGACTGGTGGGACAAAAAAGTAGAGGAACTCTCCAAGGGAATGCAGCAAAAAATTCAATTCATTGCCACTGTGGTCCACGAACCCGACCTTTTGATCCTGGATGAGCCTTTCTCCGGACTGGATCCGATCAACACCAACCTGATCAAGGATGAAATTCGGCAAATGCACCGTAATGGCAAGAGCATCATTTTTTCTACCCACC
Source organism: Cletocamptus dominicanus (assembly GCA_028565815.1). Taxonomy (NCBI): domain Eukaryota; kingdom Metazoa; phylum Arthropoda; class Copepoda; order Harpacticoida; family Cletodidae; genus Cletocamptus; species Cletocamptus dominicanus. The sequence goes on along the minus strand of JAOXNT010116353.1, from coordinate 8,599 downwards.
GCATGGAGCAGGTGGAGGAAATGTGCGAATACATCGTGTTGATCAGCAAAGGTAAAAATGTGCTGGAAGGACCGGTAGTGGATATACGCAACCAGTTCAAGGAGCATCTATTTGAGGTGGAGTTTGAGGGGCAGGCACCCACTGATTTCCCCACTGGTCAGCTTATCAAAAATGAAGAGGGGCACCACATCTATCAATTGCCTCCGGAGGCTGATTCCAACGACCTGCTTCGGCACTTCGTCAATGCCGGCATACATGTTTCCCATTTCCGGGAAATACTGCCGTCTTTGAACGAAGTATTTATCAAACAAGTTAACGAACCCACAAATCTGATTACCCATGAATAAGACCTGGTTGATTTTCAAGAGAGAATACCTGACACGTGTCAAGAAGCGGAGTTTTATTTTAACCACCATTCTGGCACCCATTTCCATAGTGGTGTTTTTTTTAGTGGTTGGACTCATATTTGCCTATGAAGGTCAGGAAGAAAAAAATATTGTGGTGTTGGATCAGGCTGGTGTCCTGGAAGGTAGCGGGATCCCCTCTTCTTCCAACCTGCATTTTACGATTCAGCAAGGAGAGGTGGAAGCCTACAAACAGGAAGTGATAGAGGAAAAATACGACGGTCTGCTGGTTATTCCTCCTATTGCGAACGTCAAGGAGCGCAAACAAACCCTTTACTACTATGCTGAAAAGCAATTGAGTATTGAGGTGTCTTCCTCTTTGGCCAATAAGTTGGAGGAGGTGATCCGCGATTACAAGATCAAGGCTTTTGGATACGACAAAGCGGAGTTGGATTATTTGCGTACCAATGTATCCATTGAACCAGAGCCACTGCGGGAGGAAGATGAGGATGTCAGTTCGGTCGCCAGTATTATCGCTGCCGGGCTCGGAGGGGCGATGGGCTTTTTGATGTACATGGTTGTATTCATTTATGGCTCTATGGTCATGCGCTCGGTGATGGAAGAAAAAACAACCCGGATCGTGGAAGTGATGATTTCTTCAGTTAAGCCCTTTCAGTTGATGATGGGTAAAATTCTGGGAGTGGGAGCTGTGGGATTGACCCAGTTGGCGATTTGGGCGGTGCTCATTCCGGCGGGTTACTTTTTGGTTGCGTTGATTTTTGGATTCAGTGGCGCAGCTTCTCAGGACAGTCAAATGGCAGCTGAGGCAGCTTCTAACATCGACCCCGATGATTTGAAATCCATGATTATGTTGACCGTTCAGGAATTCAACCGGCTGAACTGGTGGTTGATCGGCCCCCTTTTCCTATTCTTCTTCATCGTGGGTTATGTCTTGTACTCTTCCTTGTTTGCAGCAGTGGGTTCAGCTATTGGTGACGATATGAATGAGAGTCAGGCTTTGATGTTACCCATTACGATCCCGGTGATTTTAGCTTTGTACATCATGTTTGTAAGTGTGCGTTCTCCGGAGAGTCCACTTGCCGTGTGGTCCAGTATTTTTCCATTGTTTTCACCCATCGTGATGCCATCCCGTTTGGCCTTTGAACCGCCCTGGTGGCAGGTTGCCCTGTCGGTTGTGCTTACCGCAGCCTGCGCCCTCTTGTTTGTCTGGGTTGCAGGTCGAATTTATCGGGTTGGGATTCTGATGTATGGCAAGAAAGTTAGCTTCAAGGAGTTGGGCAAATGGTTGTTCTATCGTGATTAGGCACTGTATTGGCAGGTTAATGACCACCTCTGTTCGCTGCGGGAACTATTTCTGGCAGGAAGTTTGTTAAAGAGTTAGAAACGTAAGAATAATGGGTGTTCTCATAGTGTGTGGGCTGCCCCGCTACCTTTTCAGGTAGTAGGGGCAGTTTTTTATTCTTCCATAGCTGCTTCCAGCTCATCTGTCATTTCCAGATTGTGAAACACATTAGAGACGTCCTCGTCCTCTTCGAGTGCTTCGATCAGTGCCAGTACCTTTTGAGCTTCTTCCAGAGGTAGTGGCGTGGTGGTAGTGGGGATGCGCTCCAGAGTTGCACTTTTGGCTTCGATCTCCAGCTCCTCCAGTGCCTGTTGCATATTTCCAAAATCGGGAAAATCTACTGTTACTGAAAACTCACCGGCTTCTGTATCCAGCTCAATCTCCTCAGCTCCTCCATCGATCAGCTGTAGTTCCAGTTCTTCTTTGTTGTGGTCGCCTTGCTCGATGATAAAAACACCCTTTCGCTCAAACAGGTAATCGACCGAGCCAGAAGTTGCCAGGTTACCATTTTTTTTATTGAAAATAGCGCGAATATTGGAGATGGTTCGGTTGAGGTTGTCGGTGGTGGTTTCTACGAAAATAGCAACTCCTCCGGGGCCATACCCTTCGTAGGTAGGCTGGTGCATATCACCACTGTCCTTGTCAAGGGCCTTTTTTATGGCCCTTTCTATATTGTCCTTCGGCATGTTGACGCCTTTGGCATTCGCCACGGCCAGCCTGAGGCGAGGATTGAAGTCGGGATCACCACTTCCCCCCTCTTTCACAGCTACGGTGATTTCCTTAATGATTCGACTAAAGATTTTAGAGCGCTTGGCATCCAGAGCTCCCTTCTTCCGCTTGATTTTCGACCATTTATTATGTCCTGCCATTGTCTCAGTTTTTGGTTTACAATTTATTGAATAAAGCTTTTGCCGGTTGAAAAAGCCGTTTTTTTATTGTGTGACAACTCAGGGTTCATAAATTTCGGGTTGTCAGCCTGTAAATAACAAATATAGGGCAATGAAGGAAAAATAGGAAGATGTAAGGAACAATAAAAATTGGTATAACTTTGTCTATAGCATTAGAGATGCGAGGTAGATGTTTCGAACAGAGGGAAGTAAGGTTCTTTTTTCGGATCGATACCCCGATGAATCTCTTCGGTGGCAACTGGTACTTTGGTTCTAATACTTTAAAGAGGAATGACATGGATATAAAAGGGATGCTTATACTAATAATGGTGGGGGGGAGCATATGTGTAACTGCACAAACTACCCTTCGAAATGCTTCTTTTGAAGGGAGGCCTGCCGATGCCACATCTCCTCGTTTCTGGCGCTCTTGTGCAGCTGGAAGCACACCGGACATCCTTCCCGGCCCCTGGAATGTGGAGCTGAAACCCCAGGAAGGAAGCAGTTATGTCGGATTGATCACCCGTTCAGACGGGTCAGTAGAAGATATTGGACAACCACTGTCTCGTCCATTGGCGAGGGGAGAGTGCTATACCTTGAAAATTTGGCTGGCGCGAAGCAAGGACTATGCGGGGTACAACCTTCCGGTTCGGCTTCGGCTTTGGGGAGGAGATACAAGTTGTGCAAAAAAGGAACTGCTGCAGGAGAGTGCCACTATTGAGCATGAGCACTGGGTAGAATATTCCTTTAGCTTTACCCCTGAACAGGGGCCCGTGCATTTTCTTTTGTTCGAAGCCCATTATGCAGCCGGTTTTTATTTCCATTACAACGGCAATATCTTGTTAGATTTTTGCTCTCAAATCCTCCCTTGTACCCGGGCCTGACAAGAGCTTACATCACTGATTACTCTCTTTGCTCTTTCCAGAGCGAAAGACCGATTCCACCGGCTAAAAGCACCAGAATAACGGCAAGCGATACCCATTCCGGGAGGTGAAAGGTATGGCTGAAAATCAATTTCACGGCGACAAACAGAAGAATAATACTGAGGGCTGGCTGTAAATAGGGAAACCGATTGACCATACTGGCCAGTACAAAGTACATAGACCGCAGCCCGAGTATGGCAAAAATATTTGAGGTGAATACCAGGAAAGGGTCGGAGGTGATACCGAAGATGGCGGGTATGCTATCCACAGCAAACATAATGTCGGATATTTCAATAAAAATCAGAGCGATGAACAGAGGGGTAATGACCACCTTGCCCATTTTTCGGAAGTAAAAACGCTCTCCATAAAATTGGGAACTCACGGGCATGAGCTTGCGCAACCACCTGATCACCGGATTTTTTTGGGGCTCAATGCCCTCCTCTCCTTGAGTCAGCATTTTCCAGGCGGAGTACAGCAAGATGGCCCCAAACACATAATTGATCCAGGTGAATTCTCGTACCAGAGCAGCACCTATTCCAATCATAATGCCCCGAAAAACCAAAGCTCCCAGGATTCCCCAGAATAAGACCCGGTGCTGGTATTTGCCCGGAACTTTGAAGTAATTGAATACCAAGGCCATGACGAACACATTGTCCATACTTAAAGACAACTCCACCAGATACCCGGTCAGGTATTTCAAAAGGGCCTGTGTCCCCTCCAATTGGGCAGTTTCAGCAGCTGGAATAGCCACATCGTATTCATACATCCAGTAAACAGCCAGGGAGAACAGCAGCGAAAGAGATACCCAGCCACTGGTCCAAATGGAAGCTTCTCGAAAGGTGGGAATATGGGCCTTTCGATTGAGCACCCCCAGATCCAAAGCGAGCAATAAAAGAACAAGGGTCAGAAACGCGCCCCAAAAAAGCATATATTCTTACAGGTTTGGTTGATGGGCGAATATCGGGGTTTTATGCGTGGCTTGCCAATATTTTTACGTTAGTCATGAAAAAAGCCTTTACTTCCGGGTATGGAAGTAAAGGCGAAAAGCTGATTAATGAGAAGATTACCCGTCTTTTAAAACTGAGTCATCTCAAAGGGGAAACACCCCTTTGAGATGACCTTGTCTTAAGGCCGAACAATATTCACCCGCTGAGTGACTTGCTCGCCATTTTTCAACTCCACTTGAATGAAGTACATTCCCTCTGGCCAATCGTGGGCTTCCACTGCTTGTGGATTGGCCGGGTTGGGAATACGAAGCATAGGCTTGCCTACCAGATCATGGATGAGGATCTGTTTCATAGCCACCTCTCCTTCCTGCCACACCTGGAAATAACCTGGTGCGGGGTTAGGGGCCAGCAGAACGGAGTTGCCCGACTTGGGCTTGCTGGTCAGAGTGGCTACCTGAGGCAGGTGAATCCATACCGCTGACTCATCAGCCTGTTGTGCAAAAGGCAGGGTGGGCTCGGCTGGAGGTGCTTGCATACCCGCCAGGTCATCGACGATGCCTATGATTTGGCCGATGGTGCCGTAGCCACTGATATTGGTTTGGTCTGTCCGGCTCATAGACGCTTCGAATCGACCCTGCATCCAGCCACCCTGTACCAGCCCGACTCCATCGGAATTGAGGTCGGTCAACCAGTTGGAGCTCAATTGAAAGCTGACATCTGTAAACAAGCTGGTGTCCAGCTCTATCTGGAAGCCGATGCCGTACAAATCCTCTACTGGAGTATCTTCTGTACCCAGTATCACATTAGCAGTGAAGGGCTGTCCCGGCGTGACCGTACTCCAGTCTGGCCATTCAATGAAAAGGGGAGGATCACTTGCATCTCCCAGCGTCTGGGGCATTGGCCCCGGGTTTTGATGAGTTAATCCGTAGTTGTCTTCAACTACCCACAAGTCTTCCCCTCCAATAAGTCCATCTCCATTGCAATCTGCATGTTTATAGTTGATCGTGTCGACAAATTGTTGGGGCCAATCCTCAGCGGGCACAGGTTCCCAATCAGTAGACACATTAGCCCGGCCGGGACCATTAGTTCCAAAACCGACCCCCAAATACAGCACGTCCAGATAATTGGCAATGCCATCACTATTAGCATCGCCTGGCCACACAAAGTCTTCAGTTGCCCAGCAAAGACTGTGAACGAGATATTCACCGTCAGAGAAAACGCTCACAGACTCAATGTTCCCGGTAATAGTAAAGATACCGGAAAGGGAGGAGGCATCCGATTCAAAGTGTAGTTCAATGCCACCTCCTATGTTCAGGCTAGTGTCTGGATAACCAGCATCAATACTGATTTCCGGCAATCCGTTTATTTGAAGGGTCCAGTTGTTGCTCATTCCCTTAAAAGTGACTGCTTCCACTTGTTTCAGTAGTTCTGTGAAATCGAAGTATAGACCTGTATTGAGTGGAAGGAAGGCGGGTATGTTATCAGTAGCAAGACTGGCTTCGATAGCAATTGATCCGCCACTAAAATCGGGAGTGTTGTACACACCCACCCCGTTCTCCTTGAAAAGCAAGTCCCCTGCCGGCAAATCATCGTAAGTCTTACCCAGGTAGGTTTCCAGTTCCATACACTGGTCGAACACCAGCATGTCGGGGCAGTCTACCTGTCCCAGGTTGAAATATCCAAAACAGAAAGGATCGTTGATGTCTACTAATAAAATTTCGTAAGTGGTGGTTCCGTCTCCATCAAATGGTCCTACTGTATAGAAGGGTTGACCGTAGTCAAAGGGCCCGTACAGCACACCGTTGATAAAGGCTAAAAAACCAGTGGTGTCCGCCAATTGTGAAGTAAACTCAAAGTCAATCCAGAAAGACCCATTGTCGCAGCCGTAGGCTTCCGCGAACAGGTCTTCGAACTTACAAACGGGAGGACAATTGGGCACAGTCAAGAGGGTGAAGGCAAAGCAATCCCCTCCATTGTTTTGGTCGTACACGCTGAATGGGAATACCACTCCTCCGGCACAAAGAACTTGATCTTCGGTTACCTCCAGCAAATACACATTGTTGGGGTTGTAAGCCAGGGTAATGACCTGGTTGCAGGTTTGTACCACAAAGCTATCACTGGTATTATCTGCCAGGAAACTGAATTCCACGTAATAGGTGTCGTCTTCGCAGAAGGCAATCGCCTCCAGCTCTTCTATGGCGCATTGGCTACAATCGACCGGATCGGTTTCAAGGATGGCTGAACAGTCCGGATCGGAGGCATCGAAAACTTCGATTTCGTGGGTCGTCTGTCCATCCCCCTCAAAGGGGCCCAGGAGAATGGGTGATTGCCCGTAGGGATAAATACCGACAAATTGCCCATTAACCAGTACAACAAATTGGTCTCCAGTGTTTTGCGTCTCAAAAGTAAATTCCAGGTAGTATTCGCCATCTTCACAATCCGTAGCTTCTGCTTGCAGGTCAAAAATTTGGCACTGATCGGCACAGTCTGGATCTTGTACCCAGGTAGCTACCCAGCAGTTGGCCGTTTCTTCCAGGTCATACACCCCGAAGGCTGACCCTCCCCCCGCACAATTGATCTGAGCAGGGTCTACCTCTATGAGGTATTGGTTGTTGGGATTGTAAGAAAGGGTATCGATAACGCCACAGGCGATGACTACGAATTGGTCGGAGGTATTCTGTGCTTCAAAACTGAATTCCACCCAGGTTTTGCCTGCTTCGCAGAAGACGGCTGCCTCCAGGTCAGACAAGGAGCAGTCACCCCCCAGGCAATTGGGAGCGGTGACCGTGTAGGAGGCACAGAGGCTGTTTTGCGATAAGCAAAACTCAAAGGTAATAGCATCCCCGGCCGAATAGCCGCTGATATCTTCCAGCCAGACCGGCAGGTCATTGACGTCGACAGTGTAATTATCTCCATTGTTGAGGAAAATGAGCAATTCGTTTCCTGCAGGAGGACTTTGAAATTCCGCATCTACCAAAATATTGAGGGTGCCATCGTTATTGCATTCGACTTCCAGTACATTCGGAAAAATCAAATTGCAGGGCTCGAAGACATCGAACTCCTCGATGCAGATGGCACCATTCGGGCCCTCAATCTGAAATTTCACGATACCACCCGGAGCAGGAATCGATAGGCTTCCGGTTAAAGTGCCGTTCGGATCATTTAGGGTGAGCACTTCCAGTAATTGACCATTCAGGAATATCTTTAACTCACCAAGGGTTCCAGAGTATTCTGCCAAGTAATCGATAATGATTTCTGGCCCGTCACAGAACCAGTTGACATCCACCTCCAGTTCGCAATTGTTATTACAAGGTAGGAAGATGTCAAATTCCTCCACACAGATAGAACCATTGGGGCCCTCTATTTGAAATTTCACCTGTCCACCTGGGGCTGGAATCCAGGTTTGTCCAGATTGACTGCCCGAAGTGCCATTCAGGGTAACGGTTTCCCAGGGAGTACCATCCAGAAATATGGTTAATTCGCCAGCTGCTGCACCAGAATATTCTGTTACGTAATCGATAATGATCTCCTGCCCGTCACAGAACCAATTGACATCCATCTCCAATTCACAAGTATTGTTGCAAGGGAGGAAAGCCATCAATTCTTGCACACACACAGAACCATTGGGCCCCTCGATCAAGAACTTCACTTCTCCTCCAGGGGCAGGTATGAAGAAGGAGCCAGTGAAGTTGCCATTAGAATTGGGCAGGGTGATTAACTCCCAAAGTTGGCCATCAAAGTAGATTTCCAGAACATCACCTGCACCTACATACTCAATGGTGTAGAGTACCTCAATTTCATTACCCTGACAAACGGTTTGGATGGTGGCAAACAACGCACAATCGGATTGGCAGGTTTCCATTACTTCAAAGAAGCCGTCGAAGCAATTTCCAGTTGCATTGTCACACAATTCAAAAGCTATTAATTCTCCTTCTGTCAGTCCGGAAACGCCCCCCACTATCAAGAGGTTACCAGATACTGGGAATACACCATAGTTGACACCATCTATAAAAACCAGCAATTCATCAATCGGATCGGAGCCGAAAAACTCCAAATCAAAATAAAGCTCGTGGTTTCCATTCGCATCACAGGGTTGTTGTACAACTTCGGCCTCAAAACCGGGGCATAAGTTGTGAGT
>JAOXNT010116242.1:0-13261 GCA_028565815.1 Cletocamptus dominicanus | reverse complement strand
CATCCCTTCTTTGAAGGTCTGCATTATGGGGGCATTGTGCAATGCCCCCATAATAGGTCCATTAAAGAAGTATATCTTTTATTTTTGGTGGGGCATCTTTAAAATACTCTTCCCAACGTTTGTCTACGAGTTCTACCGTTTGCTGATCTGGCTCAACTTCCTCAGGGTAGTGTGGTTTCATTCTTGAATCTAGTACGAGAGGGGGCATAAACTCATGATGATAAGCATTTGATATATTGCTAGAGCTATAAATATCTGTTGCGGGGTTAAACCTCGTAAAAACGCTCCATAAAAAATCATCGGTGTTTGATGCACTAAATTTTGCATCATCACATATAACAACTAATGGCCATTCACCAATGTTTTTTAAATTTGCAATTTTCTCACCAAGTTTTGGACTTTTCTCAAAGCCCTCAGGAGACTGCACGCATAAGACACCGGGACAAAAGATCTCAATATCGGAAACTACGGTTTTTAAACTAGATATTGCTTGGTCTGACAAACTTGCCGGAAGGTCTCGTTTTTTCTCTCCAACACCAATTATAACACCTTTGCTACCTTTATTTAGCTTGCCTCCTGCGTAGTCAAGAGTGTCCATAGCTGTTCGATTAAACAAAAAAACATCAGATCTAAAGTCTGCTCGTTCCAGAACTCTTTGAATAACTTCTTTAAAATCTTTGAGATCAACTTTGTGGTCTGTTAAAAGCAAGAATTTTGTTAAGGCAAGCTGCCCTTCACCCAAGATTCTAAAAGCTTTTGATAGCGACTCCTTGTGATACCTTTCTTTGATAATAGCTGCAGTTAAAGAGTGAAAACCAGTTTGTGCATAACTCCACAGATCTTCTACCCCTGGCATTACAAGTGGTATAATTGGGTTTAGGAGCTCTTGCAGGTAAATGCCTATATGATAGTCCTCTTGTATTGGTTTTCCTACAACCGTAAATGGGAATATGGCATCTTTTCTATTTGCCATATGGGTGCAGTGAAAAACTGGAAAATCATGCGTCCAAGAATAATACCCGTAGTGATCACCAAATGGCCCTTCTGGTCTGAGCTCATCGGGATCACAGTAGCCAATTAGTGCAAACTCTGCCTCAGAAAAAACGGGTAAAGATGAGTAATTTGTTTTTGTAAGTTTTAGTTTTTGTCCTAAAACAAAAGAAGCTAAGAGGGTTTCAGGAACATTCTCTGGTAGTGGGGCAATTGCTGCAAGAATGGCAGATGGTGGCCCACCAAGAAAAATTGAGACTGGAACCTTAGTCTTTGACTCCTTGCCTTCACTTAAGTGGTAGCCGCCACCTTTTCCAATTTGAGTGTGTAAGCCTGTGGTGCTGTCGTCATAAATTTGAATTCTATACATGCCAAGGTTTGAGGGTTTGGCACTAGGGGGTGAGGTAAAAACTAGGGGGAGAGTTAAAAAGGGGCCTCCATCAAGTGGCCAGCTAGTGATTGCACCAAGTTTTGTAAGCTTTGGATTTGGAGTAACGCACTCTAAAACTGGGGCCTTTTTGGTGTATTTCTCACCAGTTTTAAGAAGTCTCTTAATTGTTGGGAGGTTGTTAAATGCTGTCTTTAAAAGCTGGCTTGGATTGAAATTATGAGCTATTTCAACAAGGTTGCCAATCGTTTCAACTGGATCTCTTCCAAAGGCTAGGTCTACTCTTTGTTTTGTGCCAAAAAGATTAGAGACTGCCTTATAATCTGCACCTTTAACCGTATTGTACTTAATCACAGGACCACTTTTTTCGGTTACTCTCCTGTGGATTTCAGCCATTTCTAGATAAGGGTCAACCTCGGTATGAATCTCTACAAGCTCATTTATTTGCTGAGCTTGATCGATAAATTCCCGAAGGTTTTTAGGTGGGGATGGATTAGATATTTTTCTCTCCTTTTGCAAGTGCCTTTGACACGCTGCCATTTGGTCCAAATAATGTATCTCCAGAGACAATCCATCCAGAGCCAACCCAGTTTAAAAAGACTTTTGCATCTTTAAAGGTTTCGCACTTAGTGCATTTAAAACTTACCGTAGCACTATTGTCATCTGCTTCAGTATCCACAGCTAGCATCTCAATTAAAGGATTTGTCCTATCTGTATAAAGAAGTTGTAGCTTATAGACTTCTTTCATAAAGTCATTCTTGCTTAGACCATTTTCTCTTAAATACTTAGCCCAGATAATTCTATTGCTAAGGTAATCATAGTCAGCATTTATAATTGAATTTATATATCTAGAAGAAGTTATCTCCAAAGATGCTCTAAGCGGCAGAGGAACCCTGTCAGGTCTAATCAAAGAACATGAAGATAGAGTTAGAAGTAAAAAGCTAATACTTATAGTTTTAAGTGTTTTATTCATTAGGTGCAGTCCTTTTTCAAAATTTCGCTAATTTAGAATATTTATAAAATATATACTTAAATATTTGCTTATTACCATAGTATTTTGATAGTTTTTTATCAACAAGGACTGTAGGAAGTGGTTTGCTGATTTTTATTTGTGAGGTCTTTTTAATATTAAAGACTATATCAGTATGTTAATAGTCACATTCCTTAGGAGATTTGCATTACTATGTATTCGTTGTCCTTTGTATCGATTAGCTTTGTATTTATTATTTGGGATTAGGAGAATTTAAATGAGTGAAGACGGTTTAAGAAAACTAGGTAAGGCGAAAGAAGAAAGTTACTTTGATAAGCAAAATAGAGAAAAACTAGAAGCTCTCAAAAAGAGACTTGAAGACCCTTTATTAAAAAGTCCTTCTACTAGCGAGGAGATGACTCGGCATGAAATAAACGGGGTTGTTATTGATTTTTGTCGTGATAGCAAGGGTGTTTGGCTAGAAAAACAAGATATTGACTTAATTGCTCAAAAACCAGACTGGATTAAAGAGCTTAAAGAATTTATCGATAAAAATTAGAGGAGCATTACTTAAAAAGTTTATAAAAAGAAATAAATAAATCACATCATTAATTAAATCTATGAACAAAGATTCAAAAGAGTTTTTATACGAGCTACTTCATACACCTTCTCCTTCAGGTTTTGAAGTTGAAATTCAAAAAGTTGTTGCTAATAGGGTTTCCTCCTATGCAGAATATAGAAAAGATGTTCACGGGAATTTAATAGCAACTGTAAACCCTGAGGGGCCAATTAGAGTTATGCTTGCTGGTCACTGCGATCAGATTGGTTTTATGGTAACCCATATTGATAACAACGGGTTTATCTATTTTCGTCAAATTGGTGGGATTGACCCATCTGTTGTTCCCGGTACAAATCTTAAAATTCTTTCTGAAAAAGGCGAAGTCGATGGAATTATAGGGTATAAGCCTGTTCATTTAGTGCCTCAAAAAGATAGGGGTAAGGCTATTTCTTTAAGCTCATTATGGATTGATATTGGGGCATCTAGTAGAAAAGAGGCAGAAAAAAAGGTTTCTGTCGGTGATCCGATTGTCTACAGACCAGGAGTGACTGAGCTAGGTAAAACAAAGATTAGCTCAAGTGGATTGGATGATAAAGTTGGAACTTTTGTTGTTTTGTAAGCACTAAGGCTTTTTGAAAGTAAGGTGTCTAAACTTAAGAAAAGGCATGCTGTTTCTTTACATGCTGTTAGTACTGTACAAGAAGAGATTGGACTTAGGGGAGCTAGAACATCTTGCTATGGAGTTGACCCGCATGTTGGTATTGCAGTGGATGTTACTCATGCCACAGATAATCCAGGTGCAGATGAAAAGAAGGTTGGAACTGTTGAGCTTGGCGAAGGACCAGCAATCTCAAAAGGTGCAAATATAAACCCTGTCATTGGTGGAATGCTTGTTAAAACTGCTAAGTCTAAAAAAATCAAATATCAAATGCTTGCCTCCCCAGCTGCCACTGGTACAGATGCAAATGCTATTCAAATTAGTAAAGCTGGAGTTGCTGCTGCACTTATTGGAATTCCAAATCGCTATATGCACACGCAGGTTGAGGTGGTAGACTTAAAAGACTTGGAAGAAAGTGCTAAGTTGATTGCAGAAACATGTCTTTCTATTACAGAAAAGGCTGATTTTATACCTTAAAAGTTTTTATTTGAGAAAAAAACTATTTGGGCATTTTAAGCTACTGACTGATATAAGGAAGTCATATTGTTATAAATAGACTTAGTATTAAAGGCTGTATCTTGAGTAACCACTTATATATACAATTAATAGTAACAAAGAAGATTTAATAATATGGCTAAAAAATTTGTTGTTAGTTTAAGGACAGTAATAACACTTCTTACCTTGTGGGCACTTACGATTATTTTATCTGTTGGGCTATATGTTCAGGTAAATGCTAAGGATTTAGAAGATAGTTATAAGGACTTCGAGCTGTTCTCTCGAGTCATAGCTATGGTTCAAAAAAACTATTACAAAGAAGTAGATACTAAAGACCTTATTAAGGGGGCCGTAAAAGGGATGCTTCTTTCTTTAGATCCTCACAGTAGCTATCTAGATGAGGAGTTTTATAAAGACCTTCAAGAGGATACAAAAGGAAAATTTGGTGGTCTAGGTATCGAGATTACTATTAAGAATGGCCTATTAACAGTAGTCTCCCCAATAGAAGACTCTCCTGCTGCCCGAGCAGGTATTCAACCTGGAGATCAAATTATTAAAATTGAAGAGGATTTAGCTAGAAACTTAAACCTCACTGAAGCAGTAAAAAAAATGCGAGGTCCTAGGGGAACACCTATTAATATCTCTGTTCATAGACCGGGAAAGGACAGCTTAATTCCTTTTAAAATTGTCAGAGATATTATTAAAGTTAGAAGCGTTAGGTCAAGGATGCTAGATGATGGCTATGGATATGTTCGGTTGGCTCAATTTCAAGAAGGATCTTCTAAGGAACTAAAAAATGCTATTAATAAACTTGCTAAGAAAACTAAAGATGGGGAACTTAAAGGTTTAGTCTTAGATTTGAGATTTAACCCCGGTGGCTTGCTAACTGAGGCTGTTAAAGTTGCTGATTTATTTCTAAAAGATGGACTTCTAGTTAAAACCGAGGGACGTTTAGATTCACAAAGGCAGGCGTACTATGCTCATGATGATAAAAACGAAATAGAGGCTCCTATCGTTGTATTAGTAAATGGAGGTTCAGCCTCTGCCTCTGAAATTATTGCTGCAAGTTTAAAAGACCATGAAAAAGCTATAGTATTGGGTACTCAGACTTTTGGTAAGGGGTCTGTTCAAACTGTTCTTCCAGTTGACTCTAGTGATGGAGCACTAAGGTTAACTACAGCACTATATTATACTAGAAGCGGGGTTGCTATTCAAGAAAAAGGCGTAACCCCTGATATTGTTGTCGAGCAAGAAAATTTCACCTTAGAAGAAGGAGAGTTAATGGAAGATAAAAACCAGATTCTTGACCCTTCGAAAACTAATATAAAAGATATTAAGAACTCGCAAACATCTTTGCTTCCCGGCTCTAGAGAAGCGATGAATGCTGAGCTTGTAGATCTTTTAAAAGTGGATAAACAAATAGACGAGGCTTTAAGACTCCTCAAGTTAGGAAGGGTTATTACAAAAGATAAGCTGATCAGTGACTCTAATAAAGGATAAGCTTATTGTTACATCAATAGGTCCAAGCACTAGATTGGACCTATTCATATTAGAAAATTTCGAAGTTTCAACTCGCCAAAAAGCATCCGCTCTAATAATTGCTGGCTATGTTTTTGTAAATAATATTAAAGTTACAAAAGCAGGTGCGGTTGTAAAAAAGGGGGATAAAGTATTACTTAATCATAAAGAGAGTACTTATGTTGGAAGAGGAGGGGATAAGATAGCTCCTGCCTTTAAGTATTTTGGTATTTCGCCGAAAAATAAAGTCTGTATTGATGTTGGCTCCTCTACTGGAGGGTTTACCGATTATATGCTTCAAAATGGTGCTAAAAAAGTTTATGCAATAGATTCTGGTACAAACCAGTTAGATTATAAACTTAGGGTAGATGAAAGAGTGGATGTTAGAGAAAAAACTAATGCTCGCTATATAAAGCCGTATGATTTTGATCCTAGACCTGAGCTTGCAGTGATTGATGTTAGTTTTATTGGGCTTGATAAAATCATTCCACCTCTAGTCGATATATTGGTAGGCAAAAAACAAATTCTTGCACTAGTAAAGCCCCAGTTTGAGCTAGAGAAAAAATATATTGCAAAAGGCGGTGTTGTAAAAGACCCAAAATTCCATCAAATCGCCATTGATAAAGTAATCTCTTTAGCACAAAGTCTCTCCTTAAAATCAAACGGCCATACACCCTGTGAAATTAAAGGCCAAAAAAAAGGCAACCAAGAGTTCTTTGTTTATTTAAGTGGGTAGAGATTCTTAAAGCCAAAATGACAACGACTTGGGGTAATTTGGGGTAATGGAGGCACTCTGAAATGCCTCCATCTATACTAATAGTGACTGGTTTAGTTTGTCTCCCAATCAAATTGAATAACTCCAGCTGTCGGATTTCCAAGGCTAAAGTTAATTTGGTTATAATACTTTATTCCTTCTGCAAAATCATCAATACCTTGCATTACTTCAGGTGGTGCATCTTTAACATAGAGGGCATAGGTCGATTTTGCCTCATCAATAAACTTTGATAGTTTCTTTGTGTTTACAAAGGTACTAAAGAAGCTCTGTTTATTTTTAAGAGTTTTAGCGATTTCAGGACTATTAGTAATACTTATTGGAAGAGCTAAAGACTCTTTTTCTTCTGTATCATCAATTAAAAATGACTTGGCACTTTGCAGCGAAGTAGTCATTAAAGAAGTTCCATCTTTAGCTGCAAAATAGGCAGTTAAACCAAAAGGCGTTTGAATTTGGTTGATTTTTGAGCCATTTACTTCAATTGGCTCTGCGTTTGCCATCTGTGGTGGTATTGTGCCCGTCATTTGAATCATAGATTTTATTTGTGTAAAGAGCATTTGCTCATTACCAGGAGTGGTGCCACTCACTATTCCAATTTCAGGAATAGGCATAAATGCATTTTTGGCAGGCATGCCACCGACTGTTAAAGTAATTTTTCCATCAGAAAAAAAGGATTTAAACATATTAATACCCATGGTAGCACCCGCTGCACTTGATGGGTCAATAGCATTTGTTTGGCTAAGTTGATTAATAGTATTACTCACAACGTCAACAATACTGGTGTCAATTGATAGTGCTAAAATAGTATTATCAAAAACCCCTTTAAGGTCTTTTTCGCTTAAACCTCTAGATTTAAGAGATTCGGTAGAACTTAGTAGGCCCTTAACAGCAGAAAGATTTTCCTTTGTGACTTTAAATTGTTCCCATTTTTTTTGATCAAATGAACTAATTTCCTTTCCAATAAACTCGGATAGTGCTTCTTTGTTATAAGTTAAAATTGATCGTATATCTAATCCATTGAGTCCAAACATAATTGAGGTCTCGGAGTCTTCGATGTTCCCAATTATTTCTGTAAGAGCTTTTGCGTTGGCATCATTACTCACATCCATACTATTAATACCACTGCCAACAACCTGTTTTAGATTGATATAACCTAGTGTGTGAATACCATCTTTAAAATCTCCAAGCTTTGAAAGAGTGCTTTTAAAATTGGAATTAGATTGGATTTTGTTATAATTACCTGATGCAATATCCGATAGAGACTTAATATTAGAGTTCTTTCCTAATGATAAAAATAGAGTGTCTCCATTTTTTGCTAGCACTAAATTGTCTTTTTTGCTCTTAGAGTTAGCACTGAAATATTTTTCTATATTTTCTGCATCGTTTTTTATCTCTGTTGCTTCAGTTTCTTTTAAATTTTTAAAAATATCATTTGTAGATTTAAAAAGCTTTTCAGCTTTCTCCTTTGATGGAGCTTCGCTAATTAGGTAAGCATTTTGATTATTATCAACAAACATTGCAAAAGACTGTAAGTTTTCTGTCCACCAATTTGGATTAGTGATATCCCAACCAGCTTTTTCAAGAACCTTGTCCTTGTCAAGTGCTTGAATTAACTGATTCGCTTTAGCTTTGTCTTCTTCAGAATAGTTTTTTAGATGGGCATCGAAATACTCTTTGAAAGTAGGTGCTGTAGTGTCACCATAGGCAAACATTATAGCACTATCAGGGACGTAGGCTAAAATCGATTCACCGTTATTATTTAATGAAGAAACCGCAGTTGATACCTGCTCAGAGACATCCTCAGCAGAGTTTTTGATTGCTTTAGTAAGCTCAGAGGGCTTGGATTCTTCTTCCTTATTGCAAGCTGTTATAGCACAAATAAAGACAGCTAAGATTATAAAAATATTATTTTTTTTCATTGTTTATTTTTTTAAAAATTTCATTAAATTTTTTATAAGACATTAAAAAGTCTATTTAAATTAATCACATAGACATAGAGCTAACAGTTTGAAACCAATTTTGAGTTTCGACCATCTCAATACTTACATATTTTAGGTAAAAAATAAAACAAACTATTTAATACTTATAGAGGTATTTAAGAATACGGGCATGGACTCATTGCGGGGAGGAGGTGGAGAGGTAAAATATAAAGTCTTGATATAGCAGTGTTTTTCAAAGTCATTTTTCATCATGCAATGAGTCCATAATGCGTCCATAACTTAGCAAAGCAAATATAGAAAAAATTAGTTCTGTTTTTCAATAAAATGAATATTACTCTTAAAAAAATGATTAAACCAAAATTTGATTTAGCCTTTTTTGGCATCATTATATTACTAAATTGTATTATAAGCACTAATGCCGCCTGCGAAAATAATTCATCAAAAGATCTTCTATTAGATAGAATTACTGTTATCGATGAGCAAGCAAGTCAAAGTACTCTAACAGGTTTTTCTATAAATACTGAAAGCCACCTTCCCTATACTGATGCTGGAGATTTTTTCAGGGAAGCACCCGGCATAAGTGCTGGAAGATTTGGAGGTCATGGACTTGAGCTATATATTCGTGGCCAAGCACAAAATCAGATAAATGTTATTGCTGATGATGCATTTATCTTTGGTGGCTGCCCCAATCGAATGGATCCTCCATCTGCCTATTTAAACCTTATGTCATTTGATGAAGTAATTGCATCAACCGGGTATCAATCTCTACTTAATAGTTTTGGAGGATCTGGAGGAAGCATTATTTTAAAAAGAAATAAACCGAATTTTGGTGAAGAGATAGATTACAAAACCAAATTTAATTCTGGATATAATGCAAATGGAGATTTATTTAATGCTGGTGCAAGTACGGTTGCAGGCAATAATAAGTCGTATATAAAACTATATTCTTCCTACAAAGATTCAGGTAACTACGAAGATGGAAATGGCGATACCGTAAGAAGCTCGTTCAAGGAAAACTCTGCAGGGCTAGCCTTTGGCTTAACTCCGAAAAATGATCACTTTAATCTAAGTTATGATTTTCATAACATTAGAGATGCTTTGTTTCCAGGAGCAGGGATGGACAGTCCGCTGTCTGAAGGACATACTATCCGGTCAAGTTTTACAAGTAATCTCTCTAATGATTTTATAAAAGAGTTTAAAGTAAGCTCTTATGCATCCCTAGTCGACCATGAAATGGACAACTTTAGCTTAAGAAAAGCTGGAAGGATGCTAAGAAAAGTGGAATCAAAATCTAACACTTACGGCCTTAAGATGGATACTGACTGGAGCTTTAACACAAAAACTTCGATTGAGTTTAGAAGAAAAGACAGAGACGCCCAAAGACTACAAGGCTCATCCCCAAGTTCTATTCAGTCTTTACAATCTATTATGTGGCCAGACATCAGTACTAATGAAATTGGAATCGGCTCAGAATCAAACTTCAATGTTTTTAAAAATACAACATTAGTTCTTGGTGGTAGATATGATTATGTAAATGTAGACTATAATAAAGCTGATAAATTATCTGACACTGATTCACTTAGTGCCAATGATATATACAAGCAATTCTATGGTTATGAATCAAGTACTGTGCAGGAACACAATATTAGTGGTCTACTGAGACTAGAGTACCAACTCAATCCATCATCAGTTTTATTCTCAGGTTTTAGCCACTCAGTAAGAACAGCTGATGAGACTGAAAGAGGACTTGCAAACTATATGGTTATGCAAGGAGAAAATCGCTCGTGGGTTGGAAATCCTAAACTAGATCCAGAAAAACACCGGCAGTTTGATTTAGGCATTTTTTCTCAAGCTGAAAACTATAGCTTTAAAACCAACGCTTATATAAACAGCGTTAAAGATTATATATTTAGAGATTCTGCTAGGGCCCAAGATGGAATAATAGTTAATGCTCCTTCAGCTGATGTTTATAGAAATATTGATGTACTGTTATATGGGTTAGAGCTCAGCACATCCTATGAACTAAGCCCAGAGATTTTTGTGAGCTCAAACGCTACATATACTTATGGGGATAATAAAGATGACAGTATCGCCCTTGCCCAAGTACCACCTCTCCAAGGCAGCTTAGCTCTTTCTTGGCTCTTTACAAACTACATGGAGTTAAAAACAAATCTGAGATGGGCCTTTCAACAAAATAGAGTAGACCTAGACCCTCTGAGTGGCTCCGGAAGAGATACCCGGCAAACACCTGGCTATGCACTGTTAGACCTCAGCCTAGCATCTGTTAATATAGAACCTTTCGATATTGTCTTTGGCGTAAGCAATGTGCTTGATCAAAACTATGCAAACCATCTCAATAGATCAAATATTTCAGACCCTGAAAACCTTCAAGTAAATGAACCAGGACGCTCAGTCTTTGTTGAGGTAAGGTTTGTTAATTAATGTGCAAGCCCATAGAATTGAGATTAGTAGCATTGTATAAAATGACCCTAAGCTTTCTCTAAAAACAACGGAAATTCCAAGAATAAGATATAATGACAAGATTCCGTAAAGATATGTTCTAAAACAATAGTTTGTGTTTTGAAAAATATAAATTATTACAAAAGGAAGTAATATACCTAAATCGTAGAGCAAGGTATGGGGGGAGAGAAAAACACAGATAAAAACAGAAAGATAGCTTGTTTTGATAAGTGAGATTTCTTTATTTGTAAATATAAGAAAAAAACCTAAAAACAGTGGGACTAGAAAATAACTAATAACTATTGCTGGTAAAGTAATTCCTAAGTAGTTTTCAAAAAACAACTTTAGATAGGGAGGATAAGAAATTAGTAAGTGAGAATTAAATGAGTGATCTTTTATAGAAAACTCTGTGGCATATCTAAGCCAGCTTAAAATCCAGTCTACTCCTGCCAAACTAGCAGCTATCAAATAAAATACGCCAAGAGCAATTGTTAAGCCAAACGTAAAGCTTAAAAAAACTTCCCTTCGTTTAAAAACTAAAACGATAAGAAAGCAAATTATAAAAGCCAAACCAAAATGGGGCTTAAACGTGATCAAGCCTATTATCACACCGAGTGTAAAAGCATTTTCTTGTTTATGATGTAGTAAATAGAAGGTAGCAGAAATTAAAAAAGTAATAATTGCTGTGTTTTGACCTGCAAGCGATGAAAGAACATTTGTTGGAAGCCAAATTATAAGAGCAAAAATAACAATATGATCTATTTTTGTTATTCGTCCTAACAATAAGCTAGAAAGATAATTACACAAATACAGAAACAAAACCCATAATAACTTTGCGACCATAGGAGAAAAGAGAGCAAAGGGAGCATATAAAACCGAGCTATATGGTGGATATGCATACATATAAAAGGATCCTTTCAAGCTTGGCCAATACGTGTTTTGGAGAGCTGCCATAACACTATTGTCATATGCACTTAAAAACTGCCCGTCTAAAACTAATTTGCCAGCTGCATAAAAACAAATGAAATCCCCTTCATAAATAAGCTTTGAGCTCTCGGTTAAGAATGGGAAACAACAAATCAAGACAATAGTAAAAGTCTGAATAAAAATTAAAAATATTGAAAAGACCCTCAAGTTTTTATTCATTTATTTATATTTATAAATTGTATCTTATAGTTTGAATCTTATTTACTAAAAGCAATCATTATAGAGCCAAAACAAATTAATAGTGAAGCTATTATACGAATCAATTTGCTAGACTCTTTCAGAAAAAAACTTCCCATTAACACTGCCCAAACAACACTTAACTGACGTAGTCCAACAACATAGCTAACTTTCTCCATGGTAAAAGCAATTAATATCATTATGTAACCACCTTCTGCTATAATTCCAGCTATCAGTATTTCTTTTCTCCTATGTCTCAACTCTCGAAAGATTATTGATTTTGGCACCCTTGAAAAAACGTAAGAAGCTAGAAAAGCCGTTGAAAAAAACATCAATACAAAAGAATAAATTACAGGGTGAATAGAGCTAGAACCTACTTTGTCAACGATTGAAAAAGCTGCCACTGAAAATAATGTCAAAACAGCATATCTAGTTGATAAGTCTGAAAATATAGACTTTAGGGGCTTAAGCATACTTTTTATAGTAAGCTCCTTAAGATTAATAATATAAACACCGAAACTAACCACCAAAATCCCAAGAACCCCTAAACTTGTTACTCTCTCCTTTAGGAAAAAAACTGCTACTAATAGAACAAGAGCAGGTGCTGATCTCATAATAGGGTAGACTAATGAAAGATCACCTTTGTCAAAAGATTTTGCCAAAAAAAATGCATATAATGCATGTATAGCACCAGAGAGCAAGCCATATAAAAGAACATCAAAAACTTGTGGGGTTTGAGTTATACTCAAGTAAAGAGTTATTGGGAAGTATAAAAATAATCCCGTTAGCATGTGTAGCCAATTAAATGCTAACTTATTAATAGAAGTTTTAATTAATAGGCTTTTATATGCATGTAAAAAAGAGGAAGAGACAACTAATACAATTGCAACCAATGACATTTTAATTTTTATAATTTGACTAAGTTTCAAATCTATCACTATCATAATACGTAAGCATTGCACAATGCTTACGTATTAGATGTCTTGGCAAAAGGAATGTTAGGAAGAAGCAGCTGTAAGTGAGGTCATTTTGTCTATAATTTTAAAAAAATACGAGACTGGAGCCATTGCTGGTAGGGGCTTATATAACGACTACATACTTTAATTCAAGCAGAGTTTTTGATCAGTAAATTATCGTGCAATAGTAAATTTTATTGTATATACTAATACAATCAGCAAAGAGTTATCTAATTGCAGGAGTTCTAAACATCACCTAATTAAAATTAACTTACATGAAAAAATTTATTTTTTACTGGAGCCTTTTAATATGTATTCTAATCACAATGCCGATTGGAGCACCTGCTGAGACTAGCTCTGACATTAAGTTATACAATGAATTCAATACATT
>JAOXNT010116131.1:0-13277 GCA_028565815.1 Cletocamptus dominicanus | reverse complement strand
TAAAACTATCTTTTTCATTATTTTTTCGCAAATAAACAAAAAACAGAATATTGTTTAGCCATGCAACAAGGTCATTCGTAATTCGTAATGACTTTGTTGCATGGACATATAAAATTTTGAATTTTAGTTTTTGACCATTTTTTTATGAAAAATAAAACTATCTTTTTCATTATTTTTTCGCAAATAAACAAAAAACAGAATATTGTTTAGCCATGCAACAAGGTCATTCGTAATTCGTAATGACTTTGTTGCATGGACATATAAAATTTTGAATTTTAGTTTTTGACCATTTTTTTATGAAAAATAAAACTATCTTTTTCATTATTTTTTCGCAAATAGACAAAAAACAGAATATTGTATAGCCATGCGACAAAGTCATTACGAATTACGAATTTCCCATTCTGTCCCAATGTTATACTCATTCCAAACCAACCCTACATCTATTCTAAATTATCAACTATCAACTATCAATTAATAACCATAGCATTATCCATTTGAAAACTGTATATTTGTGTTATTAATAGTTTTTTTATTAAAAAATGTAGATAATGACAGCTAAAGAGTTCTTGATGAGTTTACCTGAGAAGGTATCGCCAGAAGCCATAGAAGGCCAAAATACACGTTTTCACTTTGACCTAGCTGGAGATGACGGCGGAGAATATACCCTAGCTATTGAAGATAATCAACTGGTAGTGAAGGAAGGCTTAGAAGGAGATGCGGAATGCACGGTAAAAGCTAAGGGAAAAGACCTTATTGATATTGTAGAAGGTCGCCAAAATCCTATGATGGCTTTTATGATGGGAAAAATCAAGGTAGATAATCAAGGCGTAATGCTCAAGTATGCTAAGATATTGGGCTTGATGTAGTGTGCTGAAACAGTTTAGCTAAAACGGCAATATAGCAGTATATAGTAGGCTACTGCCGTTTTAGCCATTGTTCTGTTCAGTTTTTATTTTTTTAAATTGATTCTCTTGATTTTCCCTGTTCCGTCACTTTCATATAATAATGTTCCTGTTTGCCGAACGTATTTTAATGGTATTTTGGGATTGTTGATATCTTTACCTCCGTCTTTATGCCATTTGGTTTCCCATTTTGTATAATAGGGTTCTAAATCAGTAGGAGTTAGTCTATATATTTCTAATATTTCAATTCCTCGATAAACTGCAAAAATCCAATCAACTTTTCTGTACTTAGCTATTATGGCTGGATTCATGTGATGGTGAGTAGAAAAACTTTTTGTAAGAGCTACATTTACTGATTTTAATTCATATTCGTTTCCATCTTCATCAACTGCGTCATTACCTTCTCTTCCTGGTAAGTCTGAAAGTCCAGTTATCAATAAGACTTGAAGAAGTTTTCCGCCATTATCTTGGAATATGTCATTTATTCCATTCTTATTTGCTAAATCTTGAAGCATTTGTAACGAAGGGAAGATTAAATTGAAAATTTCAATTGCACCATATCCTTCATCTAGTTCTTTTGCAATATCAGTTTGAACCTCTTTTTTTAACAAATCTGAGACATCAATTTTTAA
The DNA here is from genome assembly GCA_028565815.1 of Cletocamptus dominicanus. Taxonomy (NCBI): domain Eukaryota; kingdom Metazoa; phylum Arthropoda; class Copepoda; order Harpacticoida; family Cletodidae; genus Cletocamptus; species Cletocamptus dominicanus. The sequence continues at coordinate 11,743 of JAOXNT010116131.1, read as the reverse complement.
TGCTTTGGCAATAGCACATAACTTTTCAATTGAGATATTTTGCTTGGCATTTTCGATGTATCCGATATAGGTTCTATCAATATTAGCTTTAAATGCGAGTTCTTCTTGAGTCAGACCTAATTGCTTTCTAAATTTTACTACATTGGTAGCTAAAACTTGAAGTAAATCTTCTATTTTGTTAAGTAATTCCATATCAACAAAAATGTGGAATATATTCGAGAAAAAACTCCGAATATATTCGGATTTTTTACTTTTTTACTATATTTGCCTTATGAAGAAATCATATACTACGAGATACGGCACTCAAATTAATGGCGACTCTTTAGAGTTCCTCACCTCTTTAGAAGATAATAGCATTGATTTAGTTTTGACAAGCCCTCCTTTTGCTTTGCTTAGAAAGAAGGAATATGGAAACGAAGACCAACCCGAATACATCAAGTGGCTAACTCAATTTGCTAAATTAGTTTATGAGAAACTAAAACCAACAGGAAGTTTTGTATTGGATTTAGGAGGTGCTTACAAAAAAGGATTGCCTGTTAGAAGTCTATATAATTTTAGAGTTCCAATTGTATTTTGTGATGAAGTAGGATTTCATCTTGCAGAAGATTTCTATTGGTTTAATCCTTCCAAATTACCAAGTCCAATTGAATGGGTCAATAAAAGAAAAATTAGAGTAAAAGATGCTGTAAATAATGTTTGGTGGTTCTCAAAAACTCCTTTTCCTAAAGCGGATGTAACAAAAGTTTTAGCTCCGTATAGTGGAAGAATGAAGAAGTTACTTGAAAACCCAGAAAAATACTACAAGCCAACTGAACGACCTTCTGGTCATAATATTGGTTCTAATTTTAAGGATAATGGTGGAGCAATTCCTCCGAATCTTCTCCAAATTCCAAATTCAGAGTCTAATTCTGTTTATCTCGCTAATTGTAAAAAGGTAGGTTTAAAAAGTCACCCTGCACGATTCCCCAAAAAACTGCCTGAATTCTTTATTAAATATTTGACAGATGAGAACGACTTAGTTGTTGATATTTTCGGAGGTTCAAACACAACTGGTTTTGTGGCAGAACAACTGAAAAGAAAATGGGTTTCTATTGATTTAGATAATTCATATTCTGCTATGTCTGCGTTTCGATTTCTCCCCAAATCTTTATCTCAGAAAGATTTGTTAAATGTCTATTATTCAATTTTGGCGGGTAACGAAATCAAAATTTTAGATTTTTTGACTAATGGGAGAGAAGTTTCAAATTTTACAAAAGAATTTGTTTTTAGCGAAAAAAAATCTCTTGAACAACTTGGAAAATTGAAGAAAGCAGATTTGAAGAAACTTCAAGTTTTAAAAACTGCCATTTCTGTTTTTTCTTAATTGGACACAACACAATAACATCACGCTAACATCCCAAAAGAAAAAAGGTCAGTTGCATAACTGACCTTTTTCTTTGGGGGTGTTTTTTAAAAACGGAATAACATCCTTGCTTTAGCATCTTCCAAGAATGGCCAAGGAATCGCCACTAAAATAATGAGAAGCCCAATGGTGAACCAAATCGCCATGGTCTTGAATTTAGCGGTATCCTCTACTTTACGTCTAGCTTTAGCTCCACCAATCGTGATGACAATGATAGCGACTAGCATCATAAGGCTATGTTCCATACTAAAAAATCGCAGCATGGTATCCTTCACAGAAGTAGAAAAATTATTCATGAATTGCTTCGTGATAGGACTCACAAAATACAAAGCAATACTCAATAAAAATTGAATATGAATGGTGAGTATTGTCCATGTCCTTAGAGAGTTATCCGTGGAGGTGAAGGTGTCATTCCTCATCCAGCCGCGATAAGCTCGGATAATGGCTAGTAATAAAATGAATAATACGACCCAACGCATCCAAGAGTGGGCATATAGTAATGTATTGTACATATAGTTGATTTTTTAAATAATTAAATCTTTAAAAATATACTCCAAAAAAATAATGGGACAAGATATGGCTTTTGCCGCGATTATAGGCTTAGTATGGCACTATTATGCTTTAAAAACCCTATGTGCCTCTATGTCCCTATGTGGTTGCAAAAAAACATCTATGTGAATCTATGTGTCTATGTGGTTCAAAAAACTATGAGGTTGCAAAAAAACGATATGACATTACTTATAATCAGCCACTTTCACTTATCTTCACCACACAAGATTACATCTAATGCCTAACAGCCTACAGCAACTGTTGTTCAAAGCTATTCGTAAGCGAGTACCCCAGCACTCCTCCCTGGAGATGGAACTGGTGCGTATATTGGGTAAATCATTCGCTGAGGTACTAGAGATAGTAAACTACCAAGCAGCACTCAGCCTCAATGATGCCCATAAGCTAGCACGGACTTTTGGCATTTCCATAGACCGCCTTACAGCACTAGAACCCGCCACCGTACCTTTTCGTTTTCGGGCATTGGATTATAACTTACATTCCTTGCAAGAGTATTTTCGTGCGGTACTAGCAGAACTCCGCTCAGTAGATGGATGGGGACCTAGACGACTCATTTATGCCGCTAATGATTTCCCTGTTTTTACATTATTTCAGTTTCCAGAACTAGCAGCTTTTAAACTGTATTTTTGGGGTCGCACTACCTATGATTTAGCGTTTTTCCGCAATCGCCCATTTTCTTTAGCTGAAATTGATAAAGTCAATCTACAGCTAGGTGAGCGGGCATGGCGGCAATACCTCAAAATGCCCTCTGTGGAGATTTGGAGTTCGGATATTGTGGCTAGGGTATTGAAGCAAATTTTTCATGCTTGGAAAAATAATTTCTTTAAAGACCCTAATGAAGCCCTCATCATCTGTGGGCAAGTCACCGAACTACTCAACCACATCCAAGCCCAAGCAGAACAGGGACGTAAATATCATCCAGCTAACTACCCCCCAGTACGCGAAAATTATCAATTGTATTACAATGAAGTATCTGTTAGCCAAAATACCATCCTTTTTTCCTCTGAGGATATAGATGTAGCTTTTATACTCCAAAATGCACTCAATTATTTAGTAACAGATAATCCTGCTTTTTGTCTTAAAACAGAAGCATGGTTGCATACCTTAGTGCAGAAATCTACCCCGATTAGTATCCATAACACGAGCCTGCGTAATCACTTTTTTGATGCACTAAGAGAAGATGTAGATTTTGTGAAAGAGAAAATAACATTAGGTATTAGTACGAGTCATTAACCATCAATCATTCTAAAAAATGTTTATCAACGAAAACGAAATAAAGGAACAACTCCAAGAGCTTTCCATACTGGCCCGCCAAGTATATGGCATAAAAGAGAAGCAACATGTTTCTTATAAAGAACAGCCTGATTTTGTGCGGGATGTCATTCGGGATATGACCAATATTTCCTATAATCTTGCCATAGCCGACCATGTGAGTAGTGAGGCAGAAAAAGAATTATTATTACTTGCCTTTAAATGGATTTTTTATCCTCACGGAAAAATTAACCATAAATTTTTGCAAACAATTGCCGCCCAATTTGATGAATTTGAAGCACCACAGCCAGCGGTCAAGAGTCCCATACATATTATAGAAAAAGCCAAGCATTATGACCATACCCAAAACATAAATAACAAGGACTCTATCGCTAAACGCATGAGGGAATTGCTAGTGGCGTATGCAGAAGCGGTAGTGGAAGCAGATGGTTTTCAGTCTGTACGAGAGTTTGAAGTCTTAGAAACTTTTAGGTTTTGGATAGCGGGGGATGAGTAGCGGAAAGTTCTTTGTTCCATTCGTCAGACCGAAGTAGACTGTATGTGTATAAGTCATGGTATGTGCCTTGAATACAAAGGGCTTGCCGAGCAATCCCCTCTAGCTGAAACCCCAGCCGCTCTGGGATGCCCTTACTAGCTAGGTTCTTTACTGACATTTGGATGGTAATGCGATTGAGCTGAAGTTGTTCAAAACCATATCGCACTAATCTATGGCAGGCAAGCGTCATGATGCCTCGCCCCGTGTAAGACTTGGCTAGCCAGTAGCCTATACTTGATTGCTTGTGTTTTTTGTCAATCTGATTATAACTAATAGCACCGCACATTTTACCTTGATAAAAAATAAGTGTAGTGAGTTTTTGCCCGCCTATATTATACTGATGAGCAGCACGGAGGAACGCCCTGCTATCACTTACTTCCAGCGTATTATCTACCCAATCGAGCCATTTTCTGAGGTGATTTCGGTTTTGGTCCACTAGCTGAAATAGAGATTCAGCATACTTAGGGTGAGCAGCCCGTAATTCCAAATCCTCATTTATTCGTAATGCAGTTGAAAGTGGCATGATGTTATATTTTTTTACTGTCCCTAAGGTGGCTAAAAATAATAATATCACTTTTTTGAAAAAAATTCCCAAAAAAGTTAGATTATGGGAACTTTTTAAGAATTATGCCAATTAACAAGGGTACAAGAGGCAAAGAAAGTCTCAAGTGAAGTCTTTTTTGAAATAAAAATTCATATAGTTGTAAGCATGTATTTCTAAAGAATATACTACCCTAAGTAACGGTAAAAAAATAAATTCGTGATTTGCGGGCAGTAATTTTGTTTTTGATTGAGGCAAAAAAGTGTGGTAAGTAGTAGAGACGCAAAATTTTGCGTCTCTACTATACACAACTTTTTTAACGAAAAGCAAAGACAAAAGAACAACTGGAACTTGCGAAGTTATTTTTTGGACGTTACTAAGTAAAAAGGCAATACTGATGATAGCAATGGAAAAACATACCAAGGACAAAATCTTTGAGGAAGAATTGATGCCTCACATTGATGCGTTGTATAATTTTGCGTATCACCTTAGTTATAATGAGGCAGATGCTAATGATTTGGTACAAGAGACCTACCTCAAAGCCTATCGTTTTATCGCTAGCTATCAAATAGGGACAAATGCGAAGGCGTGGTTGTTCAAGATTTTGAAGAATGCTTTTATTAATCAATACAGAAAAAAATCCAAGCGACCTGCACAGGTGGATTTGGATAGTGTATTGACGATACATGCAGAAGAGAATGACACCCATTACAATAGTTATGTGGATTTGCGGGAGGAGATTTTTCAGGGGATGATGGGGGACGAAGTGACCAATGCCATCAACTCCTTAGATGTATCTTTCCGTACCGTGCTATTGCTTTGTGATGTGGAGGGCTTTAAGTATGATGAAATCGCCAAAATACTTGACCTCCCCATAGGTACAGTTCGGTCTAGGCTATTCAGAGCTAGAAATACGCTCAAAGATAAGCTGAAAGAATATGCGACCTCAAGGGGTTTTAAGGACAAACGAAATTGATTATTAACATACGGTACTAAGTACGTCGGCTCATTGCCCACTGCTTAGTACCGTTTTTTTATCATATATTTTTTTATCACAACGCCCTAAGCGTGTAACCACTTAGGGACTGGAATAAGTGCTTGTTCATAAAGTCTATTTATAAAAATATGAGACAAGCTAAGGGAAAAGAGAGGAACAGAAATATAGTAAGTATTACTCGTTTTTCATTCATAACTGAATAGCTAAGGACATTATATTATGTTGAATATATACACCACCCCATTCGCAGATGTTTGTATGGTTTTTATAACTGAACCCACTCTGGGGGATGAACGTCTGTATAATGATAGTGGTGAAACCGTCCTTAATACCCATCCAGTCGCATAGTGTGTACGCTTAGTGTATTTAAAATCACAAGGTTATGGTAGCCGATAAGAATTTAAAAGACCTCACCACCCGGGTGACGCTTTATGTAGATGGCGAGTTAAGCCAAGGAGAAGAAATGGAGTTACTGCAAGAGATTCAGCAGAACCCTAGGTATGTTCAATTGCTTAGTAAAGAGCAGAATTTTAAGGAGTTTATAAAATCGAGAATACAGCGAAAACCCGTCTCCCCCAATCTTGTAAAATCTATTAAAGACAAAATCAGTTCTACTCACTTGTGACCATTTATAGATATAAACAGAAAAGCCCCATTTGTAGATTATATACAAATGGGGCTTTTTTTATGAGCTATTTACTTCTATTCCTCTTTGTTAGATTTTTGCAAGTACGCCTCTATAGCCATAGTCATAGACTTAAACTCCGCAGAGGGAGCATAGATATTGGCGGTTAGTCCGTGTTCTTTTACCGCTTTTAGCGTAGTGCTACCCCAGATAGCTAGCCGTGTTTCGTTTTGCTTAAAATCCGGGAAATTTTCATAAAGAGACGCTATCCCTAGTGGACTAAAAAACACTAATATATCATAAGTGACATCACTGAGGTCACTGAGGTCACTAGGCACAGTTTTGTGCATGACGGCCTCTGTCCAGTCTAGCCCCATATCTGTAAGGAAGGTAGAAACTTTCTTAGCTCCGAGGTTAGAGCAAGGCATAAGGAATTTCTCCTTTTTGTGCTTGGTAAGTCCTGCTTTTAAGTCTTGTATAGTCCGTTTACCTACGGTTACTTTTCTCTTACGGTAGGTAATGAATTTTTGGAGGTAATTGGCTACTGCCTGCGTGAGGCAAAAGTAGCGCATATCTGATGGCATACTAATTCGCATACCTTCACAGATTCTAAAAAAGTGATCTATAGAAGTGCGAGAGGTAAAAATGATGGCCGTATATTCATCTGGACGAATACGTGATTTTCTGAACTCTTTCACCGTCACGGGTTCTACTTGAATGAATTGTCGGAAATCAATATCCAAATCCCATTTTTCTTCCAAGTCATAATAAGGGGAACGGGCGGGCTTGGGCTGAGAAATGAGTATGGATTTTACCTTTTTATACGATTCTGCTGAATTGTGAGTTGGCATCCACATTGAATTTTGCTGAAAAGAAAAGTGGTTTTAGGTGGGCTTTTATCCTATTCCCTAAAAATACTTGACTTCGTAACGTCCAAAAAATAACTTCCCACAAATTGTGAATTTATTTTTCACCGTTACTTAATATGATTCAAAATAACCCTTTTTATAAACCTACTTAATACTACTATTAATAACCCAAAATGAGTTGTATAGTTGTTATTAAAATAATGATAGGGGCTATTTCAACGGTGCAAAGGTAAGCAAAAAACCTAAATATATTGTCTGCTATATATGTAAATCCTATTTGTAGCCCTTTGATTATTCTAAATAACCACCAAATACCAATGAGGATGAGGGCTATATATTGAATAATAAAAAAGGGGGCTTCTGGGGCAAATGCCAGTAGTAGGGAAAAGGGGAGTAGGGCAATGGCTAGAAGGTAATTATACTGCTCTATCGCATAGTGATATACACCCATTTTCCTCTGCTCCTCAAAGGTCCATTTAGTGAAAGCGACGAGAAAAAACTTAACTATCCAGTAACTGGCAGAGAGTACTAATGCGACGACTACTGCCTTGAGGAAAAATTCTCTATTCACCGACTGATGTAAAAATAGGGTGAAACCAAAAAGGGCGAATGAACTAATAGAAAAAATGCCCATGAGCCACTTTTGTAAACCATAGCTGCCCCTTGTATCACGGTAAGAAATGGCGAGTATATTGTCGTTGGTGAAGTGTCTATACAGTTTCTCCAAGGAAGAGCGATAGACCACAGATAAGAAAGTCAGGAACAGTAATATAGGAAGAATGAAGGCAATGAGCCAGCCTTTAGGCACATCCTTGTCGCCTGGAAATCTAGCGATTTCTACCCAAAATTGCCCCTTGTACTTTTGGGCATCTTTGATTTCTTCTAGCAAGGAAGCGGCAGGCGGTGCCATATCAAAGGGGTTTTTCTCTTCTGCAGATTGTAGGGTTTGTTGGGCTTCTTTATCAAGGCGGTAAAGTAACTCAAAGGGATTATAGGCTGGAGCTATATCTAGGCTATCCGACTGTGCAGAAAGGATAGGAATGGCTAGCCATCCCCAAAGGAATACTGCTAGATATATGCACCATTTTCCCTTCATTGTGTTGTTTTTGTACGGTCGTTATAATATAATATGAGACAGCTACATTCAAATAAAACTTAGTGAAACGTCAAAAATAAGTTAGTCCAAAATGGATTGTTAGATTTTGCTCATCAAGGCGGTGAAAGCGTAGCCGCTGACTGAGCGGCGCCGAAGTCTAGTAGGCTATGCCTAGCTTTTACCAACGAAGAGGAGCAAAAAAATAACACTTCATTTGGGGTTAAGTTATTTTTTATCTTTTACTTACTAATAAATCACATATCGGATACTCAGGGCAAACTCATTCAGCCCAAAACCATTTCGCCCTATCACATCCCGATTGAGAGGACTATAATAAGGCTTATAGTCTAAAGAGAAATTAATAGGAAAATTAGGAATGGTATAATCTAATCCAACAATGACATCTGCATTGAGTATGATTAAATCATTACCACCACCAAGCGTCAAGCCACCACCCGCAAACCAATTGAGATTTTCCGTCAGAAAAAAATGATATTCATATAAGCCTGTGATAGATACCCCCACCCGCCTAGGGTCACTAGGGTAGGAGAAACTAAAGCCTGCGATACCCTCTAGTACAGCATACCGCCCGATAAATCGCTTGTAACTTAGCCCAATGGGATTACCTGCCCGTAGCCCTGCCGCATGCACATAGTTGTCTTGTGCTAGCCCACTATATGACAGTAGTAAGGGAAAAATAAGACAGATACACCATTTTATTATGCTATTCATCTGCCTTTTCTTCTGCTGCTTCTGAAGGCTCGTCCTTGGCTGTTGTTTCCGCTGTTTCTTCCTCCTCTTCTTCTTGTAATAGGTCACGCTCATTCAAGAAAGCAAACCACTTGGTCAGTTTGCGGATGTCACTAAAAAATACTTGGTCTGTATCATAATTAGGTAGAATCTCAGCCATGTAAGAGAATGCCTCATCAGAACTCATCTTAGCGTCAGGTAGTGGCACTTCAGATAATTTATCCTTCATGATTTGGAACACTTCAGCTAATGCTACTGTATCGCCATCATTGGTATAAATAGCGATGGAATCTAGTGGCGTAAACTGATGCTTGCGAGCAGAGACAAAGCGACGCTTGCCAGAATCAAAATCCTCTACAATAATGCCATTCCCACGGCTACCTAGTAATTTGTGTACACCAGACATACCGCTTATTACTACAAATTTATTTAATGTCATGTTATATCGTTTCTTTTACAGTATGAGTCAAAAGTACAAAAGTAGGAGAATTTGTTATAAAAATGAAAGTATAAATAGATGACTCCATCTACTATTGTGTGTTCATCCTACTACTATTGTGTGTTCATCCTACTTTGTTATAGTGTATATTATCGCAAAGTTACATAATTTGCCATTTAGGGGATTATTTATTATATTATAAGAGGTATGAAACACCTAGGTATGAGCGGCTTGAGTTGTTGAAATCCAAAGAAGGTGTATCTTTGTCTTGAAATGAATGGTAATTCCCTCCAATACAACAACTGAGTTTATTCATCGCCAAATACTTATTATTAAAACCAACTATAAATGACACGGTTTTCTTTTTTTTGGGAAAGTATCCAAAATATTAAACAGAGTGGTACGGTAACCCGTAGTTCTCGATTCACTTGTAGGAAAATGATTTCCTATGTAGATTTTGAAAATGCAGACGTATTAGTAGAGTTGGGGGCTGGAGATGGTGTTATTACGAGGCACATCCTAGATGCTATGAAACCAGAAACTAAGTTATTAGCTTTTGAGGTGTCTTCTTCTTTGTGTGATGAATTAAGGAGGATAGATGATGAACGACTCATAGTCATTGAGGATTCCGCTGAAAACCTAGACAAACACCTAGCCGCAGCGGGTTTTAAACAAATCCACGATGTCATATCGGCTATCCCTTTTGTGGTAGTGCCAGATGAGATAGGGGAAAAAATTGTAAAAAAAGTAAAAGAATACCTTCGCCCTGGCGGTAAGATGATTCAATTGCATTATTCCACACTTTCCAAGAGTTTGTATTCCAATGTTTTTGAAAAAGTAAGTATTAAGTTTGTTCCGATGAACATACCCCCAGCTTTTTTACATATTTGTGAATAAATGAAGGAAGAAGCAATCACTAAGGCAGCACTGATAGGCACACAACGTGCTCCCCTCTCGCCCCCCATCCGCCAAGAGCTAGAAACTTGGGGTATTCCAGCTGATACTACTGACGAAGTAGCTATCTTATCCGCTGCTGCTATCCTCCATCACGCTCAAAGAAGCCAATACCAGCCGCAGCATTTCAATACTACCACCGAAGCTATACCCACAGGCACAGAAGAAGTCTGCCCGCCTCGTTCCATCAAACATCTTTATATGATAGTGGATGGGGCTTTTGAATATGCACTACCTGAGTTCTTGTACCATTTGTCTAAAAATAATAAATGCCTTCCTCCAGAAATATTACCCGACTTACTGCAACAGTCCTTGAGTTCTGCTGATTTGTGGGATAGGCTTCGCCCAAATATTGGGCAAAGAGGGGAGTGGCTCATACAGCAAAACCCTGCATGGAAAAAACTAGCTACTCCCAAAGTGGATATAAACTGGGACAATGCGACCAACAGGCAGCGAGTACAATTACTAGAAAAAGAAAGAAAGGAAAATCCAACACAGGCACTAGAACGCCTAAAGAATATTTGGAAGAAGGAAAGCCTAAACCAACGCCTCAAACTCATGCAGGCATTAGCGGTGGTCAAGGATGAAGGACTGCATGATTTCTTAGAGGAATTACTGGATGACCGTAGGAAAGAAATCCGCCGTACCGCCGTACAGCTACTGGCTCAAATCCCTAATTCTGACCTTTGTCAGCGTATTTTTAGCCGACTGAAAACACTGATTACGGTAAAGAAAAGAAAAGGGAAAAAGGATAAGTTGCACATCCAACTCCCCGAAAAGCTAGATGATGCCATGCTGCGAGATGGGGTAGATCCTAGGGTGCAGTGGTTCAAGGGGGGCGTAAAAGCTAGCCGCCTAGGACAAATGGTGGCACTCACTCCGCCGCAAATGTGGCAGGAGTACCTAGGACAAAATGCAGTGGGCGTACTAGATATGTTCGTGCGAAGTGATTGGGGGGAGCTACTCGTGCAGGCTATGGTGGAGGCTACTTACTTACATCAAAATATGGAGTGGGCAGAGGCTTTATTATTGTTTAAAATAGAAAGCCAAAATCGCCAGCGTTGGCAGAGTCTTAATGTATCGCGATTGATGGAAAACCTACCAGATGAGGTGTTCAATCGTGTGGCAATACAGGGCATGAAATCTACCGAAGGACTATTGGAGGAAAACTCTCCTGTTACCCAACTGCTAAAATCAGGCTCGGCACTTTGGGAGGAAGAGCTGACATTTTTAGTCATGAAAAATCTCCAAGAATGGCTGGAGGGCGAGACCTCTCGCTATTGGAATGGTTGGCACTATCGCAGCATTCTCAAAAAAGCTGCCTACACTTGTAATCCCTTTTTACATGACAAACTCCGAGCCGATTGGCCCGAGGATTCGCGTATTTGGTCAAGCTGGGAACGAGATATAGAGGAGTTTCTTTCTACCTTGTTTTTTAGGAAAAAAATGATTCAGGAACTGAGTGCCAAAAGGTAAGGCAAGATATTCCTAGCTGTTAGCCCCGCTACACCTCTACTACCCATATAGTTAAGCTCTAACTTTATGAAAATAAGCATTTTATGTAAATGCTCGTTAGCATTTCTAATGCGATACGTAAACTACAGCAAGTCTCTGACTTGCGAAATGAGTATCTATAACATGATTAAGCATGTATCAATACATTTCATAATAAATTGAAAATGAGGTAGTTAAGCCT
>JAOXNT010116020.1:0-11956 GCA_028565815.1 Cletocamptus dominicanus | reverse complement strand
AGATGGCTTTCATAAAATTTCAGCCTTTTTAGAATTAATCATTCTAGTTGTTAGAATAGGTTCACCACAAGGGCAAACATTGTGAATTCAGAGTAATTTCGCTAATTATGTATCGAAACAGAGCACTACATGAATAGATACATTTCACTCATGATTTTGACAATCACAGTCTTGAAAATCGGCTTCTTTGATTATTCCGTTCCTTTGATGATGCTTCAAAAGTAAAAGTACGAATATCTAATTCTAAAAGTATACTCCTTCCTCACTCTTACCTACGTTGAATGCCTGAATCTTAAAGTGCTTTTAAAGCTGAGAAATCTGATAGATTTGGTTTGATTTTACGTCCAGCAAGTTAATCACAATGCACACAGAACCTAATTGCGTGATGTCACAGTGACAAAAGTGTTTGCCGTTTTCGAGGCTTCGAATACGAAATACGATTAAATAAAATGAGCGCCTTTTTGTCTTCTCTATTTCTCTTAGTCAGCTGTTTTTTCGGCGCGGATTCTTTGTTGCTTTTAGGGTTTGCACAGAGATTACAATGGGAGTACCTTGATAACTGTAGATAGGAGAGGAGGCTACAAAGCGTTTTCCACTCATTTTTCTTTCCAAATCTTATCAAAATGTGAATGATTTTCAGATTCTCATGAGAGATCCCTTTGAATCTCTCACAACGCCTCGGCCTATCCCTTCATATTGCAAGTCACAGCTGCACGCATGCGTTTCATCAATGCAACAGAAATCCTGCTTCATGCTTGTTGTACGTTCATGAACCTTTGGGAAGCCTCTTCAAAGAAGTAGAAACTAATAAAATTAATGGGCTAGCTGATGAGAAAATGAGGAACGAACTCTGTCGTTGCGATAACGTTCAACCTTAAACTGGAATGTAGTTGTTAGCTAAGAAGGCTGAAGTGATCCTGACTTTGGTTTGATTCTGTCAATCCGAGAGTGTTCAACATGGATCGAAAAACTGTTCTCCTATCTCTTGGAATCGGTGTTGGTGTAGCTGCAGCCGTGGGCGGAGTGATATACGCTTTGCTGAAAGAGGATGTCCTAAGCGATGGTAATAAAGAATGATTAAAAGAAAATTATTGGAATGTATGGACAGAATAAAGAGCCAAATGATTTCTCTTATCAAGGTTCTAAAGTTGTCTCCTCGCGGCCTGTGACTGTGGAATTGCGGATAGACCAGTCCAATGTCGGTATAGTTATTGGACGTGGAGGAGAAACAATTAAAGACATACAGAGCAAGACTAATACTAGAATCAATTTTAAAGACGAACGTATGGTTCAAAGATGCAAAAATCGTTATTATTAAACTAATTCATCAAAATTCCACTCAATTTCTAGTTGCAACCGAAACAGAGAGAGTTCTAGTCATTAGAGGCGACCCAAATGAAGTCCAATTGGCAGAGATACTGATTCATCAAACAATTGCAAATCAACCTCGCATAGAAACCCTGGAAATGATCGTTCCTAAATATGCAGTTGGATATATCATAGGAAAGAAAGGAGAGACGATTCGAAAACTTCAGCACATTTCAAAATGCCGGATTGATGTTGAAAGAAATGACAGTGGTGGTAAAGATTAATGTCCTCTAAAACTATAACTAAAAAAAAATGTTGAATATGAAGCACATGCGTTTTCAGATGTAAGAAAAGTCAATCTCAAGGGAACCGCTGAGCAGATAGAAGCTGGAAAGCACCTTGTTGAGGAAAAAGTGGACGAAGCTGAATCTGCAACATATGTTCATAGAATAAGTAATGTCAGATAAGCAAGACTTCACTTATATTAATCTCATTTTAGGCAAAGAGTAAAACAGAAAACAATGCTCCAACAAGACTTGGTTTCAAGGAGTCATTGTTTTTGAAAGCTGAAAATGGCACAGATGACAACTGCAGTTCTTCAAAGGAAAGTTTTGAATCGCTAAAAATGGTAACAGGAGAAAAGTACTTAAGCATCTTTGTATCTTCAATATGGTTTGTATGCTTGTAATTCTATTTCATTCCAAATCTAAAAATTTCTTTTCTTAGCAATCCGAATTACTTCTTTGTCCAAAAAGTAGGTCCAAATAGTGTGGAACTTGATAAATTAACACAGGAGATGACAAATTTCTATGAAAAAGAAGTTAACCAACAGCTGCAGAGTTTAAGTAATGTATGGACACTTGATAAAAAAATTAATAGCTTATAAATACTGTAACATTTTACCACAGATTGAAGTTGGAGACATTGTGGCGGCTCAGTGGCATATAGATGGTCAGTGGTACAGAGCCAAGGTCAGAGCAGTGATTCGTGATGAGTACGATGAATCTGTTTCGGCTGAAATAGACTTTGTAGACTACGGAGATTTTGATATGAAACAACTGAAATATCTTTTCCGACTGATTTCAGAATTTAAGAAGCTTCCTTTTCAGGCCATACCATGCTCTTTGGCTAAAATAAAACCCAGGTATCGCTTCCTTTTATACATTTTTGCCGTCTAATATATCTTTTCTGTTCAATTCACTTTTCTTTTAAGGGGTCAAGATTGGACAGAAGAAGCCTGTGACGACTTCGAAAGACTTACAAAATGCGCGCAATGGAAAGAAATGCATGCTGAAATTGTTGGCTTTCTAACAAATCCTGATTCAAGTAGCACTCCATTAGTGAATCTCACAAATCCAGGGGAATCAGAGACCTCAAATATTAGCCAAGAACTTGTTCGCCTTGGCCATGCATTAGAAGTAGAAAATGCTGAGACTCGTTGATAGCTCTCAATTTGATTTTAGAATTCATCATCAAAGAGAGAACATTTACTGCTCAAGTGAAATGGTGGAAAATTCTCATCTTTTTGGCCTTGAATCCGTAAATTTGTTATTAACACTTGTTATTGCCATGTTAAGAACGTAACAAAATCCAATTGTGTGGAATAATACATGTCTTCGAATTGGAACTGAAGCGTTTTTCTTGAACTCCTGTTATTTGAATTTTCCTCCAGTTGCAGTTTGTGCTTTGAGCGAATCAGCTGTCTTGCGATGTCTCTTTCGGCCTGGTGGGAAACATGCTGCTTGCACCAGAAGAACGAAGTCAGACAAGAGTCAATCTTTCAAAGAGTCAGTCAATCTTTGCTCAACTGAAACAAGTGGGTTTTAGTATAGTATGCAATGTACTTGTCGACCTGAAACCATCGAAATTATTTACGAAGATCTTACAGTAGCTAGAATAAGACAATTTCCATGGAGACCCATCCCACTGAGCCGCTGTCTCTACGAATTCATCAGGCAGCAAGAGATGGATTGTCGATGACTTTGTACGCCACACTTGCAGAGCGGTCAGCTCCAGAGCAAGCTCAACTTTTGGCCACACTTACGAAAGAAGATGAACAAGTTAGTTTTTTGATAAATACAGTAGATTAAGATAGATTATAATGATGAGAAAACTTTTTAGATTACCACTCCATTAATAATTGCTGCCAGAAATGGCCATGAGAAGACTGTTCATATGCTTCTGAGCAAGTTTTCACCTGATCTCGGTCAGACAGGGACAGTAAAATTTTGCCATCATCTCATAGAAGGTGCCAGTGCTCTATGGTGCGCAGCTGGAGCAGGAAATTTGCAGATTGTCAAAGACCTTGTTGCTGCTGGAGCAGATGTCAATCAAACGTGAGTACCCTACTTTTAAAAACTGACAATGCGTTGCAACTCTTTAGCCAAGCATTATTTGATAATTTGATTATTACATTTCAAGGACAAAAGTCAAATCAACACCTCTCAGAGCTGCCTGTTTCGAAGGTAGGCTGGATATTGTGCAATTCCTACTTGAGCATGGAGCTAACCTTCATATAGCCAATGAATATAACAATTCCTGTCTCATGATAGCTGCCTATAAAGGCCACATAGATATAGTGCGACACCTTCTTGAAAAGGGCGCAGATCCAAATGTCGCTGGTAAGTATCTTTGATTTCTTTGATACTTTAAACTCTACATATAACTAGTTGCCAATTTCAAAAAGCCAATTGTGGAGCAACTGCACTGCATTTCTCTGCTGAGTGTGGCTTCATCGAAATCGTCAGAGAGCTAATTAATAATGGAGCCAAAAACATGCAACGGGAATGTGGAATGACACCCCTCCTATCAGCAGCGGAGCGATGCCAGGTGAAATGCAATGAACCTTTTTATTCTCAAAGTATGACTTTCTAGTCTTTTCAGGCGACTGTAGTTGAATACATTCTGACTAGACCAGAGATTACTCGTTTAGAAAGAATTACTGCCTTGGAATTGCTTGGTGCCTCTTTAGCTAATGATAGGGACCATTTTGATCTGGACAAAGCTTATCAGTACTTGAAACGGGCAATGCTTGAGCGATGTACTGAATCTCAAGATTTTATATCTAAGCCTGATATGAAGCCAATTGAAGCATATGATAATTGCATTGAGAGCAAGTCATTAGAGGACCTAGAGAGCAAACAAAATAATAATCTTGCACTGATTATGGAGAGTTTACAAATTAGGGAAAGAATTCTGGGTCAAGCAAACCCTGATTTACTTCAGCCTGTGATTTACAGAGGAGCAGTGTTTGCCGATTCTGCTGACTTTGATCGATGCCTTAAACTCTGGATGCATGCTTTAAGGCTTCGGATAAAGAATTCACTTAGTGCTAAGAGAGATATTCTTCGCTTTGCTCAAGTTTTCAGTCAAATACTTCATGTTGGTGTTCAACTTCCAGCTGGTTGTCTCATTAACGTTCTGGATGCAGCATGTGTAGAGTTGGAGAGGAATCTTCAGACTCTTGAACAGCCTGGCCCAAAAGATGACGTCGTTGTAATTCAAAGTGAACTTGAAGGAAATATGAATTCTTTTCTCTATTTACTTGTTATATTCACCAAACAGCAAACAAAATTATCGAAAGAGGAAATTTTCACTGTAATGCAAGTGGTTCACAAAGTTGTTAAACTGAGACTAAAGACTCAAATGGGCGTAACTCTTCTGCATCTTGCTGTCAACTCAGAAACGCCAGTCGATGATTTTCACACGAAAGATATAGTTCATTTCCCAAATGCAGCAGTAACAAAACTCTTACTTGAAGCTGGTGCAGATGCCGGAGCCATGGATGTAAACAGGAATACTCCTTTGCATTTAATTGTTTCTTACCAGAGGATCGTCTCGGACTTTATAACTATCCACTCAATCATAACCAATCTCATTGAAGCTGGAGCGCATTGTGATGCTGTAAACTCTCATGGGATGACACCACTTCAAGCGGCAACTACCGGAGTGTCAGAAATCATTTTGAAAAGTCAACTGAAAATTTCTCTTAAGTGCCTGGCAGCTCAGGCAATTGCAAAGAATAATCTCAAGTATCAAGGACAAGTGCCTAAGCTTTTGGAAACTTTCATTAAGTTGCATGGAACTTGAAAACACAATGCAGTTGATATTTGTTTTGTAACCTTCTATTTTTATAATAATTTTTGACACTTAAATTTCAACATAATACACATATAAGAATGAACAAAATCCATTGAAATAATGAACTGTAGCAGAGTAATTATAGTTTCAGACAAGCTTGATTGATGCCATCTCCTTTAAATTGTGTGACAAGATCAAGAATCGCTCTCTTTTTTTGTCCAGCATAAGATGATTCAAGCTCATACAATGTACACAAATTGCAAATCGATACTTCATGTAGCAACAAATTTGGATTACTGGTCATGTTCGTTTCTAGGAATGTAAGGCCTTCTTTAAGCTTTCCAACATAAAGTAGGCAAACAGCAATGTTGTTTAGAACAGCAGCATTTCCTGGACTTATTTCATTAGCCTTTTGAAATGATTCCAAGGCGTTCTCGTAGTCACTAGTTGCCACAGCCAATGCACCCATGTCCATGAAATTTTCAAAGCCAGTTGACCAATTACTTTCTTGTGTGTATGCATCCGAAAAACACTTCTTCGCTCTTTCAATATCTCCTAACAGATGCGTATAAACTGATTACACTGAAAATCAGTCAACGTTTTAAACCAACCTAGTTGAAGATAAACACGGCCTATAGCAGACTGCACTTTAGATTTCCTTTCAGGTTCTTCCTTTTCAAGGACTGTTTCTAAAGTCTCAACGGCCAAATCAAAATCCTTAAATGAAACTCGTTAAACTTTATTTTTTATACAATACAAAATAATAAGTGGGACCAAAATTACCTTTTGCATAACAGCACAATTTGCTATGGCAAAGTAAACTTGCCTCTCCCTATCTTTCCAGAGTTGATAGGATTGTTCCCTATCTTCGTCAGATATTTCCTCTGTTCCAATTTCAGTTTTCCCTTTTGATAAATTCTCTAGTATCTAGTAAAAATAAGAAGAATTTTAATCATTAATGACCAAGTTTGATAGCAAACTCGTAAAAAAGCAGCTTTTACCAAAGCAACTTTTGTTAAAAGGTTTTGAAGTCGGTTAAATGTTTCGTTTGGTTTTCCAAGATGCTGAGGAATTTGAGCTACTAACAGTCGAAATCCAAACGGAACCATAGAACCTTTAAGGTTTGAATGTGAATATTTGTCGCCATAATATTCAAAGTACAAATCAGGTCTATCAAGATCTCCGAAGGGTTCTGCTTCTACCTCTGCTACAGAAAATTGACGAAGTTTCATCAGAAGTAATATTCTGGTGTACCATATCTATTGCATAAAAATTACAAAGATTTCGTTCTTTTATAAATGCGCTAGTGCAAAATACCTGAAGCGACACTGGTGTGTGAACTGAAAGACTCCCAGTTTGGCCATGACCTTGGTTAAAAGTATTCAAAAGCTTTCCAGTAAGATTGACAGCAGCTCGATAACATCCCGATTTCACCAAACTTCGAAGACCTTTCAGGTCTGAAGAAACACTGTCAGCACTTGGAACGATCCTAATGGAAAAGGAAAAATATATAAAATAATACAGTAGCAATTTATGATGAGTTAAGTTACCTTTTCGAAGCTTCTGATTCGCCCTGAAAGTGAGCTACTAAATTTCTTATTGGATCTTCTAGCTCACCTTTATTGGCAACACTTGGCATAGTAAGATTATTGCGGTCAGGATAGAAAGACTCATTCCCCTCAGATGATACTGAGCGTAATATCTAAAGAATAATATTTAAAAGTTCAATTAAATTTCGAAGTAAATTTCGCACTAAACCTGTTCGGTAGCTGAATTGCTTATCCATGCATAATTCCTTCGAGCACTTTGTCTATCCTGAAACAATTCCTTTTCCATATCCTGCATTTCTTCCGTCATTTCGATCGATTCTGTCGTCAATGGACTGAGCTGTTGTTGGGGAGCTGGAACAATTGGAGTTGAAAGTGGAAGAGGACTAGTAATGGGCTGATTAGTTTTCAAATGCTCTGGGGTGACAAAATGACTGACTATTCCTGTTTCACGTAAAGAATTGGGATTTGGTAAAGGAGTTGACGTGAAGTAAGACGAATATCCAACAGTTTGGCTTCCAACGCCAGATGAAGAAGGTGTCTCAGCTACAGGAGTCGAGTAATTTGGTGAAAGTGCAGTTGGGGTTGAACTCTCTGCAGAATCGGATGAAAACTGATTTATTTGCATAGGTGTCAATTTTCTAGAAGGCTTTTCTGTAGCTTCACACTGTAATCCACTGGATTCTGATGAAATCGCATTTTCTACTTTAACTTGGGGTATTATTGCCTCGAATGGATCCTTCTCTTCTGTGCCTTTGAAAATATTACAGACAACCGGTTCTCTATTTTCTTTAGCAATATTAACTTGCTCTTCATTATTTAATGAGCTGTGAAAGTGCTGCTGAGATTTATCAAAACTCTCACCGAATCTTCGGTGCCTGAAACTTTCATCATCGTCAAATCTCTGTTCTACATCAATCTGAGCTTCATTCTCCTTTGCATCTGCAACATTGGCTTCTACTTTTGCTGAAACTTGTTCTAGCTCTGGCAAATCTACTCTACTGGCTGAGCAACTATGCAATAAGGAGCCATCGTTTGGCCGGTCGAGTTGATCGAAGAAACTCTTCTGGTTAAAGTTTGGGTTTTTTTCTGTAATGGAAACTTCTCCAAAATATTGACTCAGATTGGGCTCACTATTATCATTATAACGAGATTTTTCCGTCGTCTCGATGACTTGTGATAAGCTTTTATCTTGCTCACTTTCGGTCTTTATGGATTTTAATTGGCTGTTTGAGAGCTGAGGCTGCTCTGCTTCTTCCATCGCGTTTGGAACTCCTTCTTCAATGACAGATAATCTAGAGATGCCGGCAGCTAACTCTTCTGGTCTAACTCCACCTGTATTTGGACAAAAAGGTGTTGGAGCTGGAGTACTTGGGAATCCGGAACTCCCTCCACTGCTTAAACCTTCGTCCGTCTTCATGAAATAATAATCAATCAAAACCCTTCCATCTTCGTATTACGATTCTATATTATGAATACCTTTAGCCTATGAAGCCCAGCAGCAAGTTGCTCAGGTGGAACTGCAATTCGCTGAACCGCCGGAGATGGCGATAATGGTGTTGGTATTGGAGTTCCTGGATTTGAACCACTTTCCAAACCCTCGTCCCCGCCTAAATGATTGATGCTTTCAACAAGACGAGCTGGTAAAACTCCAAGATGTTGAGCCCCAGCAGCTGGTCCAATACCAGGGGTAGTAGAAGGGGTTGGTGGTTGTCCTGTGCTTACTTCACTTGTGTTAAATCCTTGTTCGGTTAGTTTTTGTATTCCTTCCGCAACCTTTAGTTACATAAATGAAGTTCATTCAGAAGCTGAGAAAAAGGTAAAGTTAACTTAAAGCTTACTTGATCAGGAGAGAAATAAGTAGACTGTCTCGGAGAAGGAGAAAAAGGAGTTGGAGCGGGCGTAGCAGGAAAACTTGAACTGTCAACGTAACCTTCGTCAACCTTAAGTGTAAAGAATAAAATTAAAGACGTTTTTACGTACTTCAATTGCTATCATTATTACCTTTAGGTTTCGAATGCCTGCAGCAAGTTGCTCTGGGAACACGTGATATGTGACTTGAAGCTGAGGATTTGGCGTTGGAGCTGGTGTTGCTGGAATGGAAGAACTTCTTGAAGCAAATACCCTTTCAGCCCTTAATCGAGATATTCCAGCGGCAAGCTGATCTGCAGAAATATGCTGATGATTTGGTATGTGCCTTAGTACGTAAGAGGCGTGTGTGGGTGTATGAGAGGGAGTCGCTGGTAACCCCGGAGAACGGAGAGAACTATAAACAAATCCTAATTAAGCATTTTGTTGTCAAGGTTTGCTATAAGGAGAAAGACCTTGTTGAATTTGTCCTGCTTCTCACTCCACGGTCCATGCTAAGGCAGGACCATCAATCTGAAAAAAAATCAGTTGTATCTTCTTATAAAAATAAAGAATTAAATCTTGTTTTACTTCGCGCAGAACTAATCATCTGCTGAATGTACAGTATATGTTGTAGCTCTTCAGTGATCATTAGTTGATACATATGGCTGAAAGCTACCAGATTATTCCGACTAAGCTGGCTATCTTGTGCGTGAGTAAGGTAGTCAACAATCAATTTAGACTTTTGAATTGCTTTTTTGATTTCAGACTTCTAGTTCATTCCAGTCCAGCCAGATCAGGAGTTAATAAAGGAAAAGAAGAAAACGAATGACAGCTGCTCTGTCCTGGAATTTGCCAAGTTTTTGGTATATAATGTGCCAAATTAAATTTTATGTCAAATTGTAAAGAAATGTTTTTTTGAATTAGAGCTCATGGATGGACTGGACATTTACTTTTTGCAATCAACATCTTACAAGTCAATCAGACTCTAAACAAAAGTTGTTCAGGTTAACGATGATTGAAGTCTAAGGTATGACACCTAATTTTGCATTCATAATTTCGATTCATTCGCATTGTCTCACAAATCTCTAGAAACTTGCTAGCCTCAACTTTACACTGTAGACTTGTCTTCGACTCTTAATTTGACATTGCTAAAAGGTAAACGCTCTTGGCATAATGACAAGGAAAATTGATTTGTTTTTCGTCTCAAACATCGTATCTAATGTATCTGTTTTCTGATGATTGAACATTTCTACTCTCATTTATGTAGTAATTGCTACAGTTCTTTTGCCATTCTCTTATGCATCAAAATCATTAGCTTAATGGCTTCTCGATCATTCCATTTCGACGGACTGTGTTTTCTAGGAAAGTCACACCTGAAAGCAAATTGACTCTCGCCGTTAGTAGAAAGGAGCTAGTTTTGCACTTAAACATCTTGCCAAGCCTAGAGAAACTAGTAGCTAGTTCCTTTGATTGAAGGTAAGACCTTCAGTACAGACGTTTAGGTCTGTTGGTTGACTGCATAACAGCTATAGCCAGATCAGTTTACCTGGGAAGTAGCGCAAAACAGCTGATCGACACGACGTCACAGCCAATCACATGCGAACACAAACACATTTTTTTGACTGATGTAAGTTTGTTTCTGTTTATGTGTGCGTGTGTCTGTATCGGCGTCGACAATCAGAGAAGCACTGGAGGCCACGTTGTTGATGAGCGGCGAGTGGCGGTCAATCAGGGACTGCTAAGTTATCTCGAGATAGAGTAAGATAAGGTCAAACCTGAATCTGTTCAGAAGGGAGAGAAGACGCTGAAACCTTCACCATGTTGGACGAGGTGTGCAAGAGTCTGACCCTCCACAAGACAAGAGAGAGGACGTTGAGGCTCTTGCAATACTCATCTCTGCTCGTTTCCAGTACAAAAGGTCTGCCGAATGAACTGGTACGTTTCACGGCATGAAATCATGACTTTGTAGTGTAGCCTTCATGGTATATTGTGTACATTTTTCAGCGAGACTTCCTCACTTTTGTCTACTCAAAGTGCTCCGAGACCAGGATTATCCTCAGGTTCTTTGATGGAATCCCCATGTTGAAGCAGACTCTTAGCTACGGCCTTGGCACCGGCAAGGTATGATGAGAAAAGCCACATTTTATAAGCTTGAGGCAACCATTTTTCTTACTAATTCAAGCAGTTCGTGTTCAAAAAAATATGAGAGCATTCTTTTCAAAAGACATCAAAGTCATCAGGTTAGCTACGATTATCTAGCAAGTGTTTTATTAAATAGTGGTCCAAAACTATTAGATTACAAGCAACTACAAAAAACTACAAGTACAGTAGTTTAAGTAGATTACAAAACTACAACTAACTAGTGGCTTTTATTTCGAGACCAAATTTGGCTGATTAATTTTTATGACAGTTCACTGAAATGATGCAGATAGAGAGAAGGGAAACCAAAGTCTATCTCTTCAGAATGTAAACTTACAACATATAAAGTGATTGGGTAACGCTACATTGATCGCATTAATCTACAGCATTTAAATGTTTATTTATTTAATTTAGAAATTTGATTGGACTGCAAGAGTCTTTTCCCTTTCCTTCCCATTGCTTTGCTCTCTCCCTTTTTGACATTTTATCAGCTGATCGCTTTTTTTTTTTTTTTTTGAGGAAGGTGCATGTGCACTTGACAGCTCACCCTCAGTGTCACGGTCCATTCCGAGTTGACTCATTTGCATCTCGACGTTCATCACGATCGCATTCAATTCTAAATCGCTTTCTCATCCTTTTTTCCACAGGAGCCCGATTCTATCCTCCAGCTACTTGGATTCCTTAGCAATATCTTTGATCAGCTCTACTACCCTACCGAGAACATTGGATGGCTGGTCGACAATGGCGTCGTCGGGCACCACATGGTGGGCGGATATCAATCCTGGACAGACTTGTCCAACGTGTGCTGGGCCCTCTCGCTACTCATGCAGTTTCTCAAGGCAGTCAGATACATCACCCTCATCATGGCCAGAGAAAGGGAAATTCAGAAGGACAAAAACATCGATGAGGCAACTAGAAAGTATGAAGCGTGTTCTAACTACTTTTCATGCTATTTAAAATCTGGATATGATATGTTTTGAAATGGCAAGTTAAATACTTGTATAATGTTTCTTGTCATGTTTATAATGAAC
>JAOXNT010115908.1:0-36920 GCA_028565815.1 Cletocamptus dominicanus | reverse complement strand
TCTATTAGAATCTACAGGATTAACTATTTGTTCTATAGGAATTTGTTGAACAGGTTCGGTTTGAACTTCAGGAGAAGATTCAAATATATTACTTAATATAGCTTCTTTAGCTTTACCAGAAGTTTTAATCCATTTGTCACTTCCTTTTTTTCTAGTCATTACTTCTCCATCCGATCCCATCATGTATTCCCAAGGATCTCCTTTAGGACTTACTACTCCTCCTTTTTGTTTTTTAGTATTAGGAGTTCCTATAGAATCATTGTACCACCAATTCTTAACTTTTTCAGATATATCAGGATCTAAGCTTTGATTTTGCTGGGAAGCCATTTCTAAAGCTTGAATTTTATTAGGAGATATTCTTGTAGGAGATGTCGCTCCACCTAACTGATAACCCATCAGCCCCATTAAAGACTGTAACCGATTCATATTTAAATCGGGAGCTTCATAGGAATATTTTTGTGGAGTATTTTCTCCCATTTTATTGTTAGCATAATCTACTGCTCCAAATATAGGTTGAGCTAGCGGACCAAGTGTAGTAGATGCAGCAACTCTTCCTGCTTTATTTCTAAGATCACTGAATCCTGATAAAAATTTAGAGTTATCATGCCAAGTATCTTGAAAAACATTGCCTAATCCAAATCCAGATAAACCTGTATCTAATCCTCCTTTACCTATATCTACAGCTTTGTTTATTCCTTTTCTTACAAACTTGGGTGTTACTTTATTTAAAAAAGATCCTAAGCTATGTTGAGGAACTCCTCCTCTTTGATATTTAATTCCAAAATTACCTCCTGTAACTTCATTTAATTTTTCTTTAGGTTTAGCGTCGTATTTTCTCTGACCTTCTGCTAATGAAAATATGTTGGCTCCTGTTTCTAAAGCAGACTCCATACCTCTTTTAGTATACTTATCTACATTGCTTTTAGATACTTGATCTTGTCGGAACAAGTCTGCATCTTGATTGCTAGAAAGCTCGGGAACTACGAAATTTTCTCCATCAAACCATTCTCCAGATTTATATTTATTATTTTCTACTAGATTCTTTTGCTGTCTTGCTCTAAGATCATCCCATAACGGCTTATTATCTTGACCACCATAGTTTTGATCCCATATATGCTGAGTATAAGCGTATCCTACTTCTCCGTTAGGATCGTACGTACTTCCGAAATTTCCAGGAATAACTATATTATTTCTATTGCCTCTTATGTTGCTACCTATTATTTCGTTTCTTCTAAGTAAGCCTCTGTAATAATCCTGAGCTTCGTCTGAATAAAGATTAGAATTTCCTCCACTAGTACCCATATAACCTTGTACTTTAGGTAATAGGTCTTTATAGTAGTCTAATAAATCTGTAGAACCTCCAAATTGATATCTTCTTTTAGCTTTGAGCTTGCGTAAAGACACTGGCGTTAAATAGTCAGGTAATAGCATTATCTTCTTTTATCATCTGCCATTACAGCAACCATTTTAACATATAGTTTTTGATCAGGCATGTTTTCTCTAATTAATCTAGTATATAAAAAGTTATCTCTTATTTTTCTATTTTTCCATTTCTGAACATTTCTATCACTATGATCTATAGTGTTAACTGGCTCGATAAACGGAAGACAGCAGTTTGGTTTAGATATTATAGGAGCTTGATGATCTATAGTATAATCGTATAACTCATTTATTCTCCAAGAACCTCCTGCTCTATAAACCTTAATAGGATTTACAAGATCTTTAGTATCTAAATCTACTTCCCTATCTTCTATTTTAGATACTATCATATTATGAACACCCATACCTTGTCTAGAATTCCAAACTGCAACTTTATTAAAGGTTTCATCTCTATTTAATAGTATATTATCGCAATTTCTCTGTTCTAAGTCTGTTCTCCATTCATGAGATCTATAATGTAAATGATTACCAAAAGAATGTTTAACATCCAATATAAAAGGAAAATGCTGTCCGAAATAAGTAGTATATTTAACATCTTCTGTTTGGGTAGCTTTATGACTATAAAATCCCGAATCTTTAAGACAATACATATCTTCTCTAGTATATATATACTTGTCAGGAAAATAATCGTGAAAAGATACTGGAGTAGGAGATTCCCCTGTTATATCGAAAGATAAAGTCCAGGAAGAATCGCCATCGTTTTTAGTTACAAGAAGCCTATAATTTCTATGATCTATCCCTAAAGCATAACCTTGACCTTGATGCTCATTTACGCAATTAGAAGTACTACAAAACTTAGTATAGTTTTTGAAAAACTGAGCGGCTCCGTTATAAGTTATAGGTTTAGTTTGTCTACCGTTAAAAACGAATAAAGTTTCAGCTTCATAATCGATAAAAAATCTACCAAATCCTGTATCTATCGCATGAGATCTGTTTTGAATTCCTGCATATCCTTCTGGAGTAAATCCTATTATGAATTGAGGACTAGGAGCTGTAGAGTTAAATACTATATCCCCTGTATTACTCGGTATTCTTTGTTGAGCAGGTATTAAGTTTAATATTCCTTCTGTAGTATGTCCAAAAAATCCTCCATTAGAAGATATAAATAAATCTTTAAGCTGTCCATATTTCTGATTAATAATAAAAAAGCTATTAGGATTCACATGCTTAAAACCGTCATAATTAGAAGTGGGTATTTGTTTATTGCTAGTATATACTTTATCCGATCCTCCGCATTCATCTCCACAATCACAATCATTAAATTCTTGTATAGCTATATGCTTTTTAAGATCTCTTTTTTGAGAAAATACAAAACTATATCTATCGAAATTTTGGAAATACTTTTTAATTTCAAAATCTATTCCTCCTTCTGAATCAGTTTTACAAGGTTTTAAACCTATAAAATCGTCTATAAAATCATCTGTTAGTAAAACTTTAGTCAGCAAAAGATATACTGCCGCAAATATTGGTAAATTAACTAAATCTCCTGCTAGCTCTAATGGAGTTTGTGAATTAAAAACTTCTGTAATTCCGTACATAGCTAAAAATAAATTCACAAGACTTTTAGCTAGTACTTTAATCATTTTCTGAGCTGCACTAGGCTGAGGGTTATCTACATAAAACAAATTTAAATAACTGTCTTCCCAAGGAGCTTCGTGATCTAGACAACTTGCTAGGTTATACTGAGCTTTTATAAAAGGATATCTTTGATTCTCTAACTCATTAGATCTTTCAACCATCCAAGGATTAGCTATAGATTCTCCCCAAAAAGTATTTAAATGAGTAAGGGTTCCTGGATAATAATAATCAGTTCGAGCTTCGTCTAGTTCGTTAGCTTCAGCCCAAGTAAGGGTTATAGGATCAGAATGTAATCCTGCCCAATTCTTTGCATCTGCTAAATCTCCATCTTTAGGAAGATTTGTCCAGAAAAACTTGCCTAGCATTTCGTTATTTACAGTATCTTCTGGATCATCACATATACATCGATCTTCTTTACCTTCTACTACATCTCCTATAGGAAACTTGTCTCCTACTTTATCTGAAACCCAGCTAGTCTTAACATAAGAATAAGGAGCTATAAATCTGTCTCCTACTAGTCCAGCTACTGATTCTGGAATTTCTCCCATTTCTACACAAGGAGTTAGTATAGTTGTAAACTGTAAATTAGTTACAGGTCCGTATTGATTAGGTAATTCTCGATAAAGAACTACATAATAAGCAGAACTCCAATCTAAGGGACTGCTATGCTCCAATACGTCTCCTATAAAAGATTTGTCTCTGATATCAGAAGTAAATCCTCCAACCCATACACATCTCTGACCAAACTTATTCATTAAGGGAATATCTCCGCCAGAAGGAGGAGCAACTACATTAGGGCCATCTATATACATTGCATAGTCTATATCTACATCTATAGATACATCCGACTGCTTACTTAAATTAGTAGATTGTATAGTTCCTCTCTGATCATTTCTTCTTCCAAAAGTAGCGTTATCAATTCTTTTTCCTTCTGCGTACTGACAATGTTTAGCTCCTATTCCTGAAAACTGCTTTACAACTTTCATTTTAGTAGCAGATCCTATATAAGGTTCTAATACGCATTGATCTAGAGAATAAACACATACTGAATTATGAGCTCTATCTTGAGCAAGTCTACTACCCTCTATATCTATATATCTATTAACTGTTCTACTAGAGTTTACGGCATGTCTTTGAAAAACATACTCTTTACCTTTGTTTTCAGCTACATAGTTACCAGTAGCCAATCCTTTTAGCAGAATTGTTTGATTAGAATAATCTAAGGGAACTTGATGAAAATTAATAGGATTATTAGGACAAACTCTTTTTCCAGTCTTTTGGTAATACTCCTCGGGATCTAAATTTATATTAGAAAATCTCAGTCCAATAGCATTTACATACCCGTCTGCATATTCGTCAGCATCTGGAGTTAATTTAGAAGGCACTCCTACAGAATTACTTCTATAAAAATCTTGCTCTGTTTCGTCAGGTAAAGTATGATGAGCTACATTTCGACCAGTATATTCTCCGTAAACTAAATCTCCTTCGCAAGTTCTTATACAAGGATACTTAACTTCGTCTTCTTTACATTTAGTAGGAATTACTGCTAAAATTCTACCTCCAGGATAACTCGGATCTCTATGACTAGTATTTTGATTTATACCTGAAGCTTGTAAACCGTTTTCTTGAGTATTATATTCTATATTATCTCTAGATAGAAATACTTCTGGAGCAGCCTCTATAATTCTTTCTCTATTTTTTACAGCATTTATAATAGACTTTGCAGATTCTACTATAGTACTAGGAGTAAAATTCAAACTAAGATCATCTCCTGACTCAGAACCTATATAATCTGAAATAATTGATCCCCATTTAGCTCCTATTTCGTCTGCAATATCTATTTTGTCTTCTATTATAGGATCTACTCCATCGCAATCTGTACAGCTTTTAGCTCCATCTTTAAATTCTGTAACTATATCGTTATTATAAGAGTCTACTAACGATTCTACAATATCCGAAATCTGATCATCATTTTGAGTATTGGACACAGTATTAGGAGTAGACTGTCTAGTTCTTGTATATCTATCTCCAAAAGAGCTTATAGCATCTCCTCCTACAGGTCTAGTAGATGTACCAGTACTAGATAGTAAACTATTAGTGCTATCTGAGTTATCTGATCCTCCTGAGTTATTACAAGGTATTAAACCTACTTCTGAAGTAGTTCCATCATCATGATTTATAGAAAATCCTAAAGCTATAGTTTCCCCATAAGGAAGAGTTCTAACTTGATACCTTTTGGCATCTTCTAAAGAATATTGCTCTATTACAGCTTCTACTTTGATATTCTTAGATATATCGAATATATTATATTTCTTGGGTTCTTTTATTCCGAAATAATAAGCCATATTGTCGTGAATAAATATATCAGAACCTTTTAGGTTTGTAACAAATCTACTGAGAACCTCTTGAGTGTCTATAGCCTCAGATCCCTTTTCATCTAAAGTGACGTGATGGTAAGTATAATTATCTTTATTATAGTAAAACGTACCTAGTATCCTAGTAGTTATTTGAGAACCATCATAATATGTAACAGCTATTTCTATTTGATTATAGTTGCAATCTAACCCGCAAATTTCAAGAGTGATTCTACCATTAGAGTTTTCACCAGGGATATTGAATTCGGATCCTATGAAGTGAGGTTTACTAGGCTCAGACCAATTAGTAAAGGAATTATCACTATTTAACTGCCTTACACTATATACATAAGCTCCTGCAGGAAGATCTCCTCCTGTTTGTTGAACATATCCTTCTGTTACAGCATTGCATTTAGGTCTAAAGACTTCGAAGTATTTACAATCATTATTACATGTTTGACATTCTCCTGTAATCTTTTCAATTAACGCATCTTTACGAATAGGATCTAAAAGCTCGGAAAGATTAATAGAATAGTAAGTACAGTTACTAGACCAGTAAACATGAACATCACATCCTTTAGTAGAGTATTGCACATTTAGATACTCGCAATCTTTAACTTCCATTTCGCATCCGAATTCTGCGAAACTCATTACTAGTTTTTCTGAGTTATCCTCATAGCTATAGTAATATATTTCTCCATTTTTCTGAATAAATATATGTGCATTTAAATTATTAATATGCACATCTCCTATAACATTTTCTCTTTGTATTAATTTAAAATTACCATGCTCATTAGACAAATACGCATCTTGAAACTGATCTCTTTTAATCATATTTCTAGCATAAGGATAAAATCCTTGAGGTATAGAACTAGTATGAGCTCCCAAATACATTCCTTTTTCGAATGTAGCTATATTAGGTTGTATGGTACTTTTATTACTCATTTATGATGCTGTATATAATTTGAAAGGTCTAAAATCTATTCTAGGAAGACCTTCTTCATTTTGTAAAACAGATATTCCAGGAACATGATCATAACCTATAGCTTCTTCAAAAAAGTTTCCAGTACTTAAACTAGGACACTGGTAATGTAGAAAATCAGAACCTTGTCTTAAAACTTCATAATTACCGTGATAATGTCCAGTTTTTAGCACATTAAATTTGTCTTTTTTTCCGAATTTAAATAGAAAGTGACCGTAATCTAATTTCTTTTTACCTCCTACTTTAGCAATCCAAGGTTTAAAATCTCCATGAGTCATTATATGATATATATCATCTACTTCTTTTTCAATCATTAATGGGTGATACTCTACTTCGCAATCTAACTGTTCCTTTAGAAAAAAAGATACTATTTCCGATAAACCTTGTCTAGAGTTGCCTTCTTTTTTAGCTGTTAGTCTATCATGGTTTCCATCTACAAAATATAAACCTTTAACATTGTATATCTGGCTAATAAACTTTTTAAGAACTTTGTATATTACAATAACTATATTGTTCTTAAACTTCTCCAAATGTTTCCATGTATCTCTATGATTTTTGCCTGTAAAGCTTTCTACAAGATCTCCTGGGAAAAATAAATAAACTTCTTCAAAATTGTAAGAATTTATAACACTTACAGCATTAGATAGGTAATACTCTACAGCCTTTAAATTAAAATCAGGTTTTCTTTTAGTCTCTACTCCTATTAAGTGTAAAAGCCCTACATGTATATCAGCAATATCTACGCATCCTATTTTAGAACCAGATCGTCTTTTTATAGAAAAATCTATATCTGATACAACTTCAGAAAGTTTCAAAACATCAGACTCGTCAAAAGTAAATTCTCCTGGTTTCTTATACTTAGCCCAACCTCCACCATAAGGATTAGAGGTGTAAGCTTCTAGCTCTAGATCTTGAATATCTTTAGGACTTAAATCGCTGTTGACATTGAGTTCTTTTTTATACGTCTCCCACTCTACTTCTCCGTTTTTCTTTATAACTTTTACTTGCTCAAGATCTGTATTAGGCAGATAGTTTACATTTGATCTATTCTTATATCTCTCCCATGTATGTTTAGCCCATTTGGGACTACGAGTTCCTCCAAATCTTTTAGAAAGCATTTTCCAGTTTAAATCAGGAAAGTTTTTAATTTCATCAAATTTTATATCTTCTAAGTACTGAATCAAGCCTTCTTTACCTGTTAAATTATCAGGTATATTTATCACTTTATCTCTATCTGCCTTATACTGCTGGTATTCTACCACATCTCCAGATCTAATTCTTCTAACATGTCTCTTCAAAGTTCTAAGTTTAGAATCTGGATTAAGCATATGTATAGCTTTAGCTATAGACGGATTATCAACTCCTTTAGAAATAGAGTCATATATAATAGGATAGTAACTTGAATAATCTATCATAATTAGTTATTGTAAAAAGAATTAGCATAGCTTCTAAAATCCGAACTACTATCTATATAGCTTTGATCAGGAAGCCTATATGAATCTCTTCTAGAAGTATTATTGTGTTTTTTATAATCTCTATAAGGCATCGATTTCATCCAGTGATTTTCTACAAACTGTTCCCACTGATCGTAAGTAGATATTCTTAATCTAGATCTAGCTTTAATCATTTCTCTATCTGCAATACTCTTCATATCACTCCAATAAGCTCTAGTAGTTTGAGTTGGCCTTTTAGAATACTCTCTTAAAGCTACAAAATCCATTACTCTATAGAGCACCGCCTGCTTTACATATTCTTCATCTGGAAGCATTAACCATCCATCATCAGTCATTCTTCTACCTAAATAAGATATTAAAATTTGACCATTAGTTTTAGGATGATAGTTGTATACACAAGTTCCTCTAGATTCATAATCTGAAGGATGATTGTTATTATACTGACTGGAATTGCTGTAGCTGTATCTGTTTCCAATACAATTTTTACATTTGCCGCAGCTATAAGTATCGAAGTTATTAATAGATATAACCCCGTTTTCTATCCTGTATTCTAAATTAGTATCATAGCTAGGTATATTGCAATACTGGAGTCTTTCAGGTAAATTAAAAAAATAGTTGCTTGTAGGTCTTACTAATTGGAATTCAGGACATTTATTAGATCTAGAGAAAGAATGCTTGTTAGTGAGAATTCTTTTAATCTTATCTGATAAAAATTTATTATTTTCAAAGTGCTCTGGCAGTTTGTATTCTTCTTGATTGTTTACATGAGGGTTAGTATAACCATACATGAACTTAGAATATCCTTTAGCTAATTGAGGATTTTTAGATAAAGTGATATAGTTTGCGTCTACCTTAATAGGATGCCATTTCTTTTCTACACAACAACATACTTTCTCTTTACAGACTTTACAAGCGTCAATTCTAACTTCTTTATCACAGTCACTCTCCAAAGATTTTACAATAAAATTAGGAACTTCTTCAGTAGGTATAGCTACATTATCTAGATCCCTATATGCGACTTGATTAGGGTATCTAAAATTGGGAGGAAGCTTTGCTTTATAATTATACAAGTCTAGTAAGATAACATATTCTGCATGAACATCCCCCGTTAGAACTTGATCTATAGCCCTATTAGTAAAAATTTGTATAAGTTCATCATTCAGCTGACCTGTGAATCCAGACTGATTAAGATAGTCCATAATGATGGACTTAGGAGATATATATTTTACATATGCAGACATTATATTTTAGTTTTTATGAAGTGGTATGATTCTCTAAACCAATCTTCATTTTCTTGCCTAACTAAAAACTCTAATAGTTTTTTATAAAACCTGTTAGGGTTAAAGTTATATCTTTTTATATAATTACTAACATTACGATCAAACTTTAATGATAAGTTATATGCAGTCTTCTTACCAGTTTTATCAATAATGTCTTTTTTGTTTTTTCTTTTATAAGTAGATAATATTCCTATAAAAGGTATTTTAAAGCTTTTTTGATTATGTATAACCTGCATACATATTTTGTAACTCATATAAGCTATAAATCTTTTGTAAGAAGGATAATCGATCGCTTTAGATTCATCTTCTAAAGAGCTTAAATAATCCTTGTAAGCTTTATAAGTAGCAGGTCTATAATCTCCACTAAAGTATTTCTTTTTATCTCTTGATAAAGCTACTCTATGAACTAAAGAAAATTTATGTCCTTTTCGCTCTATTTTAAAATTAAAATCTAAATACTCTTCTTTATCTTTATAAAATTTAGAATCGTAAAAATCCATTAACTGTTGCTGTTACCTATTAATTCTTGCTTATTTTGTATTATATCATCTATATTGTTATTTTTTATATCTGATATAGTATTTTTAGAAACCAAAAGAGTTTTAATTGCTGTATCCATAACTATTCTGGTTAAATCTGAATCTAGCTTCCACTCCCAATCGTATACGCTTCTACAAGGATGAGGAACTTTACCATTACAAGATTTCATTCTCTGAAATTCCAAAGGATTTTCAGGAATTCCTTCTACCTTAATATATTGAAGATCTTTTTCGCTTTCTATATATATATGAGTACCGTCTCCTATATCTCTTACATAAAAGAAGGTTTCTTTTGCTAAAGAAGGGTAGCTATAGTATTTTCTATACTTGGCTTTAGAAGAGTCTGTTTGAGCATATATTTGACTATTATCATTGTTAAACACTGCCTCTACTCCCGTAATCAATTGAGGAAGAGCATGCTCAGTTCGCTTAACATAACAATCTCTTTGAGGAGGACAAGGGCATTCATCAGCAGGTACATCTATTAAATTTATACAAGGAGTAGTCATAAAGTTATGTCTAGATATTCTGGATTTATCTTGCCTATACTTTTGATCTATTATGTTAGCTCTAGATCTAAGTAAATACCAAAATATCCAGCTATCCGACCATCCTGTATCGTCAGATATATGATGTTTATCGGTTAACTGTTTGAATTGAAATATAATCTCTCCATTAGTTATCACCCTCTAAAATTTTAACTCTATTTTTTAAACTTCCTATTTCTTTTAGAAGATAAGCTATCAGATCTTCTTCGGATTGAATAGCAGGAACTTCTTCAACTACATCTAGTTGAGATACCGTAGACCCCTCCACTACTCTAGAAGTTCCTTTCATGGAATAAATCTTACCATCTTGTTCGTATTCAACTCTAGTAGATAGCTCTATATTATTATACTTATCTAAATTCTCTATAGTTTGAGATTTAGAACTAGCTCTCAAATTAGATGTGATATATCTTCTGTTTCCAGACGAATCTTCACCTCTCAAAACAAGATCTGTTTTCTTTAGATCTACATCTTTAGGAATTATAGACATAAGATCATAGGAAATTTTGTTTCCCTTCAAAGAAACATTTAGTTCTCGTTTTGATGAAATAGTAGAAGACGAATTGTCCTCTACTATCTTTTTTGTCTCAGAATTAAAAAGCATGTTAAATTATATTCTAAACTCTACAATCAATTGTTGTCGGTGTAGTACTCGCAATTAAAGTTCCCGAATCATCTTCAATTAAATACTGAATAGTATTTAGTCCGTCAATATTCCATTCAGAAACATCTTTAACATAAAAGTTGACAGTTTTGGTTATAGACGCTGTACTACATCTGTTTACAGTTTCGGTTCCGTGAGCCATCTTAGAACTATTAAGAACATAAAAAAATCTAAAATTAGTAAAATCACATCCAGCACTATAGCTGAAAGAATAATCTATAATCACATTACGACGATTACAACCATTGTTTATAACAGTTTCTTGTAAATTAGTTATAGTAGCTCCGTTAGGATTACCACATCTAATATAACTTCTAGTTATTTCTCCAAAACAAGACGGATTGTTACGGTCGATAGCTTTTAAAGTTATACTTCTAGTTTCTCCTGCTGCATAACCTGAAGCATCGTAAGTAGGTCCTGTTTGAGCTGGTGATCCAGAAGTATCAGCCACATCTTCGTACCATTCGAAATCGTATACACCGCTTCCACCTGAAGCTGTTGCAGTAAGATTCTCACAAGAAGATCTTGTAACTCCATTTATTCCAGCGATTATATTACAAGCAGGGGTACAATCTTCAGATCCAATAAATATAGTTCCAGAAGAGGTGCATCCAGAAATGTTATCTGTTACTGTAAGTCTATAAGTTCCAGACTCGTTTACTTCAATAGTATCAGTTGTTTCTCCTGATAATATGTTACAAGGAATTACTCCATTGCAATCCCAGTTATAACTATAATCGCCACTACCTCCTGTAACAGTCGCAGATATAGTACTATTAACACTTCCGTCGTCGCAAACCGTACTATGGCTTGCTGAAAAACTTATATCTAACATAGAAAGCTTGTAATAATTAATACTGGTCCAAGGACTCTCACAACCATTAGTAGTGTTTACACTTCTTACTCTAATTGTAAATGGCTGTCCAGGAAGTACTTCCACAGTAGGTGTATAAGTTAGTCCTGTTGCGCCAACTACAATATTTCCATCTTCCTCCCACTCAATTGAGTCTGTATTAGGATCGGGCATTGTAACCTGAGCTTGAGGTATAGGAGATCCAGGACAATACTCAATGTAGTCTGAAGCAACTTGAGGAGCAGTATAAGTAGGACAAGTACAGCTATGAGCTCCAAAAGTTTTAGTAACAGAACAACTTCCTGAATCAGCTGTAACATTTACTTGCTCTCCAGAATTTATTCCTTGTACTAACCAAGTCTTGTTAGAAGGAGTGCTGCTTATAGGAGTACTATTAGTAGTAGTATTATACATTATACTAGCTACATTAGCACTAGTTACTACTGTAAAGCTATATTGAGAATTATCAGGAGTACAATCGTATCCAGAATCAAACTCTAGCGTAACTGCATCTTCTACCATTATAGATATAGATATAGGTACATTTCCGCAAGGAGATTCATTTATCACGATATATTGGTTATTACCAATAGAATAAGTTACGTCTTCAACTGCAACACCTGAAACAGGTATAGTTCCAGTAACTAAAACGTTACTATTAGAGTCTTCTATCGTATATCCTGTGCCAGATGGTCCAGTAATCTCTATTTCAGCATCAGATCCGTTGCAGATAGTAGAAGAAACAGCTTGAGCAGCTATATTTATTTGGTCGGTAGTCTGCACTGTTAAGCTATCATCTAAACTTATAACATCACAAATAGGATTTCCTGTAGCGGTATCAATATCGGTAGGAATTAGTCTAATATTATCAATTAAATCTCCATCAGAAAGACCCATTATTTCATGACTATTACTAATCATGTTTATAGGAAGAAAGTTTGTTATAGTATTAGGAGAACCTCCGTTCACAGTATACTCTAAATTATAAGAGTATAAAGCATTAATTCTAGTTACATCTATTGTAGCAGATGCTGTAGCTCCAGTACAGGCAGATGATTGAGTTACAGAAGAAGAAGCAATTGTAGAACAACTAGGAGTTGGAATACTAGATTCTGAAGAATAATTGATGATTCTAGTTTCCTCGCAACCTTTATTATCTCTAACAGTAATTGTGTACTCACCTTCAACGGGATTAGTAATAGTATACTCTGCTGTACCAAAAGATTCTCCTACTACTCCTGACGGATTGATAATAGGGCCTGTAGTAGGTTCTATTGTAAATTCAGTAATGGTGTTGGAAAACGAAAGAGCTATGTTAATTTCGCTTCCAGTATTATTTTCAGAAGCATTTATTACTATAGCTCCTGCACAAACAGACTCGACATTACAAGAATATGTAAACTCTCCTCTACAGCCATTAGCATAAAATAAGGTAAAAGTAGATTCATTTCCATCTCTAATTTCAATATCAAATGTAGAAGGAGTACTTTGTAATACTTGTACATTAGGAGAAGCAACTACATCTACAACATCTCCGTATAAGCTTGTATTAGGAGTATTACGCTTTTTAATTTCTAAATAGCAACTTCCTTGATCCGCACTTAAAACCGTATAATCCTCTCCTTCTGTTAAAGTAATAGGAGGGGGAGCAGGCAAGTTTATAACTTCTTTACAGCTTTCATCATGATTATATACAAATTCTACAGTTTCTATTTGTTCATCAGATTCGTATATGTAGCCTACTGCAGGTGGCCCAGAAGAATTAATTCTCATTCCTGAGCCTCCTACTTGTTTATCATGTTTAACAATAAACTCTTCTTTACCGTTAACCAAAACCTTCCACTCTGACTGCTTTGATCTAGCAATTTGATATTCATTACTATTAGGATCTACTACATCTACTAGAGTACCCCATTGACTTAAATCTTGGTTAGGTTTACAAGGAGTATTAACATTTGTAATCTCAAATTTAAAATTACAATTCATAGGTTCTATTTCGAAACCTAATTGCTCGCAGAAAGTAACTCTTCCTAGATCATCTTCTAACGCATCTGGACAAGCACAATCATTTTCTGCTTTGTAATATGTGTTAGGTAAAACTTCTCCTTTATAAGACACTTGAGGAAAATCTCCGTCATCTTGATCTGGACCTAATAGAAAATCTATATAGTTATTTGTAGAAGAAGGTTGAACATATACTTTTCTGAAAGGAGCTTCATTGTAAGCGTTATCATCTGATCTAGTGTATTTAACTAAAGGATTTCTAACATTACTAGAACTAATTAGTTTAAAATCTCTTAGTCTGCTTACAGTAACATCTTGATTTCTAAAGAATGTTTCGCTAACTATAGTTTTAACAGCGTTGTAAGTACAGTTATTATCTTCTACTACTACATCAGTTACCTGCACCAAACTAATCTTGACGGAGTAAGATTCTCTAGTATTCTCCCAATCCCATTGTTTTAAAGCGGGAATTAACACATCATTAAATTGTATCTGGTCTTTGTCAGAAACACTTACTGTTTGAGGAGTTGATGCATTAACATAAGGAGTTATACTTCCAGTCCAGTTATAGTTACTTTGATCAGACTCATCGCAACCATTACAGCTAGGTCTTAGTTCGTAAGTTTTATAGTTAACTTCTACTTTTAATTGTAAATTTCCAGAAGAAGGCAGCTCATTATCCGCCACATCAGGATGAGAATTATTTCCTAATAAAGGATTAATAGAGTGACCCGCATAGTCAATAGGATTAGATCCTGTAACTACTTTTCTAAGATCTACATTATATTTTAAAGATTTAGGTGTAAGTTCTTCTCCAGTATCTGTTAAAGTAGGACTAGCTCCAATACTTATTACAGGGCAAGTACAAGAGTTTTTCAAAGTTAAAGTAGACTTAATAGTACAGTCTTCTTTTTCAAGTGTAAACTCATCGTCACAATTTTCATCTGGACATCCAAAATTACAATCAGGATCTTTACTACATTCTCCATTATCGCAATTACATCCTAAAGCTGCTGTACAACCCGATCCATCTCCATCACAAGGTAGACTATCACAAGGTACGCATATTTTAGTACCATCATCTAAAGTAATACATCCGCAATCTGGTCCGCAATCTGCCCCACTATCACAAAAATTAGGAGGACATGGGTTAGGAATACAAGGTTCGTTTGGATCTGCACCATCTGGGCAATAACAACCTTTAGAGCATCCTTCACCACAGTTAGATTCTCCACAGTCTTTACAATAACATATTTCGGAATTATACTCTACGCAAGCCGATCCTTCATCGCACCCATCTAAAGTATCACAATTACATATCTTTCTGGGACCCATTCCAGGGATGCAAACGTAACCATCTGGCATTTCAATAGGAACATATTGACCATCGATACACTCGAAGCAATTATCCAATATTTCTCCTTCTTCACATTTAGGAAGTTCCTTGCATATTTCATTCACAGGATCCCAATAAAATCCTTCTTCGCATTCGCATTTTCCATTATTACATCTAGTTCTACCATCATCTCTTCCAGCACAATCTTGAGAATTTAAACATTCATCGCATTCTCCTGTCTTAGGATTACAAGATCCACTACCACAATTTTTCTCAACCCATTTTCCATTTTTACATACTAAACAAGGATTATCTGGATTGATAGATCCCTCTATACATACAGCACATCTATCTATTACTGCATTAAAAAAAGGTTTACTAGGAGGGCATTCGCATCCATTTTCTGTAGGTTCTTTCCCTTGAGCTAGCTCTCTATCTGTACAGTTTTCATTACAAATTTTTGTTTCAGGATCGCAATCTCCATTGGGACAATCGCCATCATCTTCGCAAAAACATCTTTTAAAGTATATAGGATCTATATCGCAATCTTCGCAAGTTACCCATCCAGATATACATTCGTTAGGATAATCAGGATTAGGCTTGATTTCTAAACTATTTCCGTTATCGCAAATTACATGCACTCCTTTTCTAGATTCCCATTCTATATTGAAGTTTGTACAAGGCTGATCTGTAATAAACGTTATAGTTAAAGATGCATCGTTAGAAGATGAAGAATAGTTCGAGAAAGAATTCATTTTATTTATTTTATCTAGCTAGAATGTCAATTTTATTTAAAGGATAGATATTTTTTTTAATTTGAATACCTAAATCTTTATCAGTGGCTTTAAGTTTCATACCACTTTTGTAAATGTTGATGACAGGCTCAGGACTTAAATTATAATTCTGAGAGTAACGCTTATACTCTTTAACTGATAAATTAAAATCTTTAACTTTCTCTTTTATAATGTTGTATTTCAGCTCTAAATGGCTCGAAAGTTTCTCATTAGATTCTAAGCGTATTGTTGATGATGCAACTTCCTTAGGGTTTCTCTTTATATCTATTAGAAGTTTTCTTATATTCTTTTTTACAGAGTCCCTTGACTCTATGTCTAACAATAGATTAACTACATTAGGTTCATTTCTCATTAACGAAATATCTAAGTTATATTTTAACTTAATATCGTTAACGATTCTTTTCCACTGAGGTAATGTAGAACATTCAGGATTTTTCTTACTCCATTCTATAATATTATCTTTTAAAACTGTAACGTCTGACTTTGAATTCTTATCTAAATACTTCAAAGATTCAAATGCTACTAGATCGTTATATTTAGCTAGCTCTTCAGTATTATAGCATCTTTTTTTAACTTTAGATATTAAAATGAGCTTTCTTAGATCAGAAACATCTAAACATTGATCTAAAGTCTGATTTAGATAATATTGATACCCTAATTTAGATATGCTAGAAGATAACATTAATTATTAATTTAGATAGTAATAATCCTAATATAGCTCCGATTATTGTATTAAAATTTTTATATCTCTTTTTTAAAGCGAAAGATCCTATATATAAAACTACAGAAGGAATCATAAGCCAAAGCATTAACCTATGATATGCTATGTGAATCATACATCCAAATAGCAAAGAATAAAAAAATTCGTATATAAACGTATTTAAATTAGTCTCTTTCGATAGTAATTTCAACAATCGCTTCATATATGACATGTTTATTATTTACATCTTTAAACAAAAATGGAATGTTAGGTCCGTAACTATCTAGATTTATAAAAACAACTGCTTCTCCAGGTTTAGGGTTAAAAGTATTTCTAAACACTACAGTTCCTTCTATAAAACTAGGATAAGCTTTTCTAATTTTAGATTCCAAATGATCTGAACTATAAGCCCAGTTCACTCCATCCTCTATATAATCTTGAAGTTTATCATCTGAGATTTTATGCACATCATTAAATCTTAAAGACAGTGCTACTTTACTATCATCTACTAAAATAGTTTCTTGAAACATTCTTTGTATTCTTTCAGCTTGATTTTGAGAAAATAAGAAGCTGATAGAAGAAATTATAAATCCGATAATTAAAATAAATCTCATATTTTTTGTTAAATTTAATTCCAAAATATTTTTTTATACAACATTTTTATAGCTTCCCATATAATCCTAAACTTGTTGTGAGTTTTTAGAAATTTACGTTCTTTGGTTATAGTTAATGAGGGAAGCTTGGCTTTCTCTCCTTTCTTTATTTTCTTAGGATTTATAAATGAATAAGCTAGTCTCTCAGCATTAACTAGAAAATCATATGGCATTACAAACCCATATTCTATGTGAGTAGAATCTAGAATATCCCCTAGCTGCTTTCTTCTATGGTCTCTTTTTCTAATATATACAGGGACACAGCTTATACTAAATAAAAAATGTAAAGAATGATATGTTAGATTGTCAATCATAGAGGATGCTAAGGCTATAAGTGCTGTTATACCAGGAGCTGCCATAGACGTCCCATCCATTAAAGCTGTGGGGTTTTTATCTGTATTAGTGGTAACTAATGCCCCTCTAACCGCCTGACCTTGATAAGCTACAGTACTCCTCCCTTTTTCTACTGAAGAAAAATGAGATAAATACGCTTTAGATAAAGCAGGATCATGTTCTATATACTCATAATAAGCTGATGTAACACAAATTAGATTAGGTATGTCGTCAGCCCACGCAGCTGGGTAATCTATATCATAACCATCATTACCAGCAGCTGCAACAATAAACCTGTCTTCAAATCTTAAATAATTTTCTACAGCTTCTCTTAATTTAGAATCAGGATGCTGAGATCCCAGACTCATGTTTATAATCTTAATATCCAGTCTATCCGCTTCATTTATTGCATCTACAATATCATCTATTGTCCCAGAACCTGTAATAGAGTTCAATGTCTTATAAGAAACTACTTCTATACTATTTGTAAGTCCATAAAAATCCGAAGAACTAATGGTGCTACTCACATGTGTGGAGTGAGATCCGTAAGGAGGCTTGCTATCCGTAAAGTCTACATAACCACCATTAAACTCAACTAGAGAAACATGAGTAAAGTCAGTCCCATTATCTATAACAAGAACCTTAGTCTTATCATCCGCATTATACTCTACACGTATCTTATCATATTTAAGACCTCTATACCAAGAAGGTTCGTAAGATAAAGAACCCGCTTCATCCATAGGGGTAGGAAAGGTGGGCATTATAGATACTTGTTTACTCATCGTTAATAATTATCTCTATTTTCATCTTATCGTTCGTAGCCTTAACTTTTACATGATTAGAGTTTTTGGTTAAGGCAGGATTTTTAAAGTCTTTTATGTCTAAATTACCTAATGCAAAAAACAATACATCTTTAACTATAGGTAGCCATGGTATAGACATTCTAACATCCATGGTTTCTACATATTCATGAGCTAACTCTTCTACCATTACGCTATCTGCATGCGAAAAATCCTGGGCAGATATTTCACCGCCCAGGTTGCCGAATACAAAAAGTAGCACAAAAGGTATTTTTTTAACAATACTCATTACCTATCCATTATATTTGAATCAATGAGTACCCGTTTAGTAAATGGATTGTACTTTATAACTTTAGGTGCGGATAAAGTCATTATCTCGCCAGAATCATGTTCTTTTTCTAAAAACATTTTTCTTATAGTCTGATAGCTTTCGATTATTTTACCTACAGCAGCTACAAGTGCAGCTAAAGCTACATGTAATGTATCTACCACCCCTACCAACTCATTAAGAAATTCAGCTGAAACTAAGACTTCTAGGAAATAAGGTACAGCTAAACCTATACCAGCTAGGGTTATAAAGATGTTTTTCATCCACTTACCTATAGATTCCCATTTCTCTATTACAGATAGGGCTTTCTCTTTCCAAAGATCAATACTTAAATTACTCATAACTTTTAGTGTTTTTGTGCTCTTTAATTCTTTAATAAAATCTCTTAAAATATTAACATACAACTCAAAGTTACATTTATTTTTAAACTTCAAGCTATCTCTATGATTACTACCGAAAAATGGCTCTAATAATAGAGTAGTCGTATTTATTTTCTCCATATAAAGACCACCTCGGTTAAATCTCGTTATACCCTTTTCTCCTCTATTTTTAGTTCCTATACTAGTGCTAATCTCTTTAGAAAGATATTTCGCTAGTTTTCTACCATTTTTATTTTTATGCCAAAACAACACTTCAGTCCCCCCAACAGCCGAATCGTAAAAACTATTGAAATGTAACTCTATAACTAACGAATAATTTTGGCTATTAATCCTATCAGATAGTTCGTCTACTCTATCAGAATAACCACCTTCTTTATAGTAGTATATATCGGCAACATCAGAAAGTTCTTCAGCAACTGTACTGTTAAACTCGAACTCTGTCTGATCTAAATACCTTGAATAAGCCCCTTGCTTTTCTTTTGTATGTCCTACTATAATCGCGACTCTATCCATTTCGTTTCACCTTTTACTTCTTCAAGTATTTCTAGCTTTATACCTTCTAATATGTCTACATATATAGAAGCTTTATCCTCTTCAACTCTATTAGCTATAATAATTTGTAATGCATCCACCGTCTCAACAACTATATCATCATTCTCTTCATACCATATTTGCCTAAGCTGTTCTTTATTATCTGGATTTTTATCCGTCATAGCATTTGCAATCCTTTTCAAAGGGGACATTTGTCCTGATATATAATCCTTAATTACACCTTCAGGTAGATTGCTGATTAAAAACTTATCTATTAGCCTAAATGCTGAATTTATAAGTAACGTCTTAAACATTTTTAGATATTTTATTTTTTATGAATTTAACAACTCGCTTGTAGTTACGAAGAGGATCTATGTTATATGTTCTAAAATGTATCATTTACAAGCCCCATTTATTACTTATATAATTGTTTATTTCTGTGATCTCCGATGTCGTGAGCTTTCTATTGTATATTATGACCTCGGCTATATTTATTGAGCTTCTATTTGTATTATCTCCAGCAAATCTACTACCAATCCTCAAACTTGCTGATGATGTTCCCGACGTAGGCGATGTGGTAAATGTATTATTAGCAGAAATCGCAACTTGATCTACCTCCATATTATTCCTGTCTGCCGCTACTCCATTATCCGCATCCATTTCATTATATAATAAGTGGTATGCTCCTAATGTATAGGTATTTTGTGCACTTCTGACGTCTACAACCCAACTACCCGCGACGCCATCCCCTATTTGCGTCCTAATAGATTGTAAATTCTCTCCTGGCCTATCTTCTGAAAAAATGACATATCCTGATTGAGTACTGGCAGGAAATTGAG
Source organism: Cletocamptus dominicanus (assembly GCA_028565815.1). Classification (NCBI taxonomy): domain Eukaryota; kingdom Metazoa; phylum Arthropoda; class Copepoda; order Harpacticoida; family Cletodidae; genus Cletocamptus; species Cletocamptus dominicanus. Next base: position 16,530 of record JAOXNT010115908.1, on the reverse strand, counting down.
TGGATAAAAGAGGAGCAATCCCGTCATGATTCGGCAACTCTGAAACTATGAATACAGTAGATTCGTTCTTGTGTAAAAAATCAAAGTAGCCGATTGCAGCTCCATCTTCTGCATAAGAACCAGAAGGGAAGTCTATTGTCTCATTTCCATTTAAACTCTGATAAGACGTAGAACCTGTTATTGTTAAATCTCTATTTCCTGTCTTATCATGCCATGTTGTCGGTGATGCTGGATTATTATTCAATACTCCATCGTCATCAATATCCGCACCATCATACCACGCTGACAATCCAGAGATATCATCTGGAGAAAATCCGCCATCTTCAACAAACCCTTCACTCCAACTCGGATATTGAGCTGAAACATTAAATGATATTAATATGAAAATTAAAATCCTCACTGTAATATAAGTCTTGTTTTATTCTCATAATTAATAAACATCCTTCCCTTTTTATACATTCTGAAAACATTCCCTTCTATGTTTACAGATATTAAATTCTTAGAGAAGAAGTTGCTAATAACTCCTACCCTATCGCCATCTTCTGTATTTATAATACCTATATTACTTTTATTTAAAGTTATAATTACTTTTATAGGTTTATTTTTATATATAAGGCGCGCATTCCCTTCAAATGAGTAAGAGCTGTTATATTCGTCTCTAAGATCTACACCTATATCATTAGCTAATCTTATGAGCTTGTTACCTTCCCGCAGCTGCTCAAATTTATTAATCTCAGATGCCGAATGTGCCTCAAACTCCTCAGACATCTTTTTAGTAAGTACTTTAGCAAACTCATCCGCTGGCATAAAAGAATGCCTCACAGTAAAGTTATTTTCATCCGAAAATGTAAGAGTATCTATCACTCTGATATAATCTTCTTTTACAATAGTAACTTCCCCGAGAGAATCCGTAACCTCAGTTTTAATGGTTTCTTTCTTATATACTTGCGCGGAAAGAAGTGCTGGAAATAAAAATATAATTAAAGTCTTCATATTAAAAATTTTGATTAATTCTGTAGGTTGTGCCATCATAATCTATAGTTAGTAATGATGTGCTTGTTAAAGTTATCGGATTAGCATTTAAATCAGTTCCGTCTATGTCTTCTGTACCAGGCGGAAATGTTATTGTCGGACTTGTTCCACTTACAATCACTCTTATAGAGTAAGAGCCTATATACCCATTAGCTATATCATTCCAAAAATTAGAGAACGTAACTGTTGAAGTAGCAACGCCAGTTAAATCCAAATCAAATTTCTTCATAGGTTCATTGCCTGCATCTAATGTTACAGACGCTCCACCCAATACACTTTCAAATGCTACTCCTTTCCTAGATTGAAAATATTCTTTTGTTATAAGAAGTATACCATTTGCATTATCTAATTGTGAAACAGTTGCCCCAGATGTTACTCTGCCTGAAAAATTAGCAATAGCTGTATTAAACTCCATTAAATCTGACGCAAACATTTCTATAGACTCTTCGTCTGTTTCTAATGCAATTCTAGTTCCAGTTGTAAGATTATTATAATCCCCTAACCTAACCGCCCCATCACCAGGACCATTATAGGTTTCATTATAAAGCTCCCAAGTTGGAATTAATGCGCTAGCATCGGTGCTGTATAACCTTTCAGTAGTTGTATCGTATGTTACAACTTTTAAAGGATTTGGTAAATCTGGTAAATCACTAATTTTATAATCTTGAGATAATGAGCTTATATTAACTCCTAAATCCGCATCAATGAAAGCATTGGCGGAATGAATACCTACATTTTCATTTGAGCTAATTCCTAAACCCCAATCTCCATTTATTATACTATAAGAATTTCCAGTCGCCCCCGCTATACTATATATACCATTAGACGGAGATGTGTTCCAAAACTGAATTGCATTCATTAAAGGAGATGTAGGCTGGTTGTCTATAAAAATAAGATTGTTTGAAACTGTATCCTGAGAAAATGATAAGGATTCTGTGTTTACAACATTGACTGCACCAGGTGTCTCCCCGCTGCCACTATAAATACCATTTCCATCAACACCACCTATACTATCCAAATGTGTCCACCCATCTGTTCCACTTCTATCACCATTGTGATCTACTGTCCACAAATAATCTCCCGCTGGAAGCCCCGATACAATTGGATTGTCTAGAGGCGTTTGATTATTATTAATATATAAACCATCTTGATTTATGAAAATTACACTAGTTGTTCCCGACAAAGTTTGATAGCCAAATGCAGGGAACCCATTATCAATACCCAATATTGACTGAGTATTATCGTTCGGATTCATTACAGCCATCATAGGTGATATGGTACCAAAATTATTAATAATACCATTGACAGTCAATACGTTACTGGTATCCAAGTGTTTCTCTCCTACGCCATCAAAGTAAAACATCCCTGGGATATCAAAAAATGCAGTATCAAAACCGATTGATAAATCCCCATTTTCAATATTCTTAGTTAATAGGTATTTATCTATCACCTCGGCACTTGAAATAGATATAGTGTCGCCATTATTAATTGCGGAAAATACTCCATTCTCTCCAAATTTAGATGTGAACGTATCTACGTGAATTGGCCGCCTTACACCTCTTTCGTCTGAAATTAGAAGGTAATTTGAGTCTGGAGCCAGCTCCAATTGATAGTTGTAAATAGGAGTAGTAGGTAATGTTTGTGAAAAACAAAACGTACTTAAAAATGTCAATATAATTACTACAAATATTCTCATAATCTAAAATGTGCTTATAAACACCCAACCATTTTTAGTAGCAGACCACCTTAAAGTAACGCTAGATCCTGAATTTAATATAAAGTTACCACTTTGAGTGTAAAACCTATTATCTACTAAAGAGCTTGCGTCATTTACGGAAAATGTAACATTAGATGCTTTATCATTTATAAAGGTAATCTGTTCATTTATGCCGTTATTTTGGATACCCGTGATTGTAAATCCTCCAGCATTAGTGTTGTCATTTAAAAATACAGTATTCGTACCGCTTGGTAAAACTACATCATCTTGTTGACCAGTAGGACTCCAAGAAAATTCATTAGGATAAGTTATAGACCCATTGAATGTGCCTGCTAACCCTGCCCACTGCACACCATCCCAATATTCAAATTGAGAATTATCCGAGTTATAAATAAGTTCAGACTCAGTAGCAGTTATAGCGTTTCTTTGAGCTGTTGTAAGTCTAGGTATTAATATACCAGAACTTGTAGAGGTAACCTCTAAAATAGCATCAGGAAAAGTAGTGCCTATTCCAACACTTCCGTAAAACTGCGTCCACAGGTCGCTAGGATTACTACCTATGCATCGAAACATATCTCTACCATTAGCCCTAGCATACAAGTTACCACTGTTATCAATTTTTCCAAAATATAAATCTCCGCCAGATGCCGTAGCTTGGAAAACTCTATCCCCATTAGCTCTTATAACAGGCTGTGATGTATTATCCTGATAAGAAGTAAACTGCCAATCTGCCCCATTAGGAGTAACCACATGTAAAGGTGTTTGTGGGGTTGTAACTCCTATCCCTACATTACCCTGATTATCAACCCTTAATCGCTGATTACCGTCTCCGTCTGCAATTATAATGTTATTTGAAAGTGTTGATGGTGCGTTTATATTATTACCTATTATGGTATTACCAGAACCTGTTGTTAATGATGTAGAAGAAAAACTACCAATTATGAGGTTATTTGAACCGTTTGTCAGGTTAATTGCAGCATTTTCACCTATAGCTATGTTTCTATCCCCATCAATATTACCTTCAAGGGCTTGAACCCCTATACCCACATTATAAGACCCTATAATATTGTTTCTAAGGCTAGCTGTACCTAATGCGAAATTATGAATACCTGACACATTATTATTAAGAGCTTGCGAACCTATTGCAGTATTATTATTTGCAAGGTTTTTTAACAAAGCTTGTGCACCAATAGCAACATTTTGTATACCCGCTACATTGTCTCTTAAGCAATTAAGTCCTACAGCTACATTACTATTCCCAGACACATTTCTTCTTAATGTATTAAACCCTATACCGACGTTATTTACTCCAGAAGCGTTATCTTCTAAAGCGGATTTGCCAATTCCTACATTTCTAGAACCTGTAGTTATATTTGGCATTACACTAAAACCAATCGCAGTATTAAAAGTACCTGTTGCAGATTCATTTAATACATTTTGACCAATACCAAGACTTAAATTTACGTTTCCATTACCGTTGTTTATCTCTACACCATCAATTCTTCCAGGGTTATTTACATCTAACAAAAATTGAGGATCATTAGTACCAATGCCTACATTACCATCAGAAGCAATCCTCATTCTTTCTACAGCATTAGAAGTTCCGTCAGAAGTTCCGAAAGTCAAGTTACCATCTAAACTAGAAGTGTTTGATTTCTGAGATTGGAGGAATGCAGTCCTTAAAGAAGCATTGCTAAAAGAAATACCCGCTATATGACCAGTAGATACTCCATTACTCCTAATATTTAATTCAGATGAACCAGTTCCAAATTGAGAAGAAACTTCTAAAACTCTTGAACCAGTACCTGTTAAAAAACCGCTTGGGTTTGTTGTATTTATACCTACATTACCATCATAGTATATTCCAGAAACACCGTTTAACCATTTACCAGCACTCGTAAAAGGAAGTCCTTGATAGAAAAACCTTTCTGATATAGGTTCAAATTCCAAATCATAAGGATAATTACTTGTAGTATCCGCTCCTATTTTTAATAGATCAGATCTTAATTGCCAGTTTTCTATCTGACCATAAGATGCAACTACAGTAGTAAGCAACAATATGTAAAGAAAAACTATTCTCATACTCTATTGTAAATAACTGCATAAGTTTCTGGTAGTCCTCCATTTAAAGACCCTATCGGATTAGAACTAAAATCTATTATATTTGGAGCTGTAAATGTGTAATCAGTAGCTTCTTGCTCTACACCATTTCTAAATACCGCCAATATAAGATCTGCATTATTAGATAAAGTTACTTGAGTGGTTCCTGGAGCTAAACTAACAAATTCTTCAGAAGTAGTCTTATCTGTTATACTTCCAGAAGTTATTAATTCAAAATCTACACCTAATGTTAATTCGTTGCCCGACTCATCTAAGTAACTTATTGAGCTATTAGAAGGGTCAAAAACATAAGAGACTACAAAAGTATTACTGGGGTCTCCGACGGCTTGTACTTGAAGCGGAGTAGCCGATATAGAACTAGAACCCCTAGATACACATCTAGATAGCTTACTAAATCCTTTTCTTATTAAATCTCTATCTCTATCTGTGAAACCCATATTATAATGTTATTCTAACCGTTATTTGAATACTCTCTAAATTCCCAGCCAAATTTCCTACAAGAGCATTATTAGATCCGTCATCTACCTGGAATACTAAAGTTTCATTTGATGCTCCTACTGCTCCTGATACTGTCTCAGTTACAGTATACTGTCCACTAGGAACGCCAAATGAACCTGTTAAAGATCCACCGCCTATTAAACTATAAGTAACAGTCATATTAGGGTCGTTATTAACCACGCTACAAGAAACAATGATATCTTCAATAGTTGAATTAGCAGGTATATGTATAACACCTTTACCATATCTTCCTGCATTACCGCTAGCACCAAAATTATCTAGGGAAGCTGTCATATATACTTCTCTATCTGTAATCTGGGATCTACTTATAGACAGGGCGGTTTCGTTAACAGATAACTCGTTTCCTGTAGTACCATCACCTGTTAACGTACCATCAGTTTCAACTACCTGAGTTCCCCAATTATCTCCAGTACCACCCCCGCTCGGAGTTGATATCCAAGTTAATACTCCATTATTTTCTTCTAGAACATAATTACCGCCATCATTGGGGTATGCAGGAATATCAGATAAGTCTTCAGCATTAATTTGAGAAAAATCTATATCTAAAGGATTTCCAGAAGTTCCGTCACCTAATAGAGGACTATTAACTTGCGCAACCTGTGTCCCCCAATCGTCTCCACCACCCACGCCAGAAGCACTTATAATAGGATTGTTAGGATCAGTGTCGTCTACAATAATATTTGTTCCTGCAACTATATTAAGAACTCCTATAAAATTAGTCTCATCAATAGCTAAAGGGTTTCCAGAAGTCCCATCACCTCTCAATACTAATCCAGTATTGACTGCAGGTGTTGCAGCAATTTCTACTACTTGAGTTCCCCAGTTATCTCCAGTACCACCATCTCCAGTAGCATTTATAATAGGATTTTTAGGATCTGTATTATCAATTGTAATATTTGTACCTGCTTGTACAGAACTTAATGCGTCGGAATCAGCTATATCGCAATCTACTAATATCTGAAGTGTTGCAGTTTGAGTACCATCATTGCTTGTCCAAGTTATATTATGAATGCCGTTTGTGTAAAAAGTAAGCCATAACCCAGGTGGAGAAACCTCTAATGTAGCTCCGTTATCTACAGTAAAGGTTCCGTTATTTACATGAAAATCAGCATTATCAATCTCTGCTCCTATATTTGTGCCACCAAGATTATTTGAATCAAAAGGAGAACTATTACAAACATTATTAAATAAAGATGCGTTACTACCCATCGAATGAGAAGTAGAAGTGTTTAATAGCCCATCGCCACCTCCCGCTAAATAAATATCACCATTTACTTCCGTAGGAGGGTCTGGTAGACAATCTAGTACGTCAGAACATTGAAACGATAATGTGCTAGACAAATCTACAGGAGTAGTATCACCTATACCATCATTATCTAAATCCCACGATAACTCAGTTCCGTCCCATATAGGCTGCGGTGTAACCCCATCTACACCATTAGATCCTTGTAAAGAATCGATGAAGTCTTGTTCTGTACCCGTGTTACCCGCGTTCAACCATATTTGATACGCAGATAGTCCGTTAGAGCCATCTACCCCATCAGCACCTTGTAGGGAATCTAACCATTCAGACTCAGTACCTGTAAACCCATTCTCTACGGCAACCTCATATGCAGAAAGTCCCTCTCCAACACTTTCGCAACAGTACAATTCTAAATTTTCGCAGGAACCTTCGTATTTCTCACCATTTAACTGGTAATACTCTACTCCCCCATTCTTGGACGGTAATACAATTAATTTAGTTCCTATATCTGTAGTTACTATAGTCATTACTTAAAACTTGTATATAATAAAGTCGAAATTTAATGGTTGCTCCATCCTTATGCTAAACCCGTTTTGATTTTTCAAAACTACATCATACGCGACAGGGGGAGAAGAAATCACATCCATATCCCACCATTTACTAATAAGTACTATATAGTTATCTAAAGGCTCAGGCAAAATAATTGTAAATCCAGGGGTAGTTAAAGTAAGGTCTTCTTGAATATCTAAATCCGCACCTTTTAAAGTTGTACTAGTAACTGGATCAGTAGTTATATCCACAGATACTGCCGAATAAATATCGTCACAGCAATCTATCTGTAGATTATTACAAGAGCCTGTATATAACTCTCCATTTAGTTGTCTATATACTACCCCTCCTTCCCCATCACTTAAAAGAAGTACCGTAGATCCTGAAGGCGTTTTAGCTGTTATTATATTGCTCATATTTTCAAATTAGCAGCAGCAACTTTCTAAAGTAGCTACGTCTCCTATAAAATCAGTACCGTCTGTTAAAGTATAACTAAGCTCCCCATTCAATGTCCATATAAATACTACAGTGCCAGTGCCATCACACAAGTAGCCTTGAAATTCCTTATATTTAGGAATGCCGCCAGTTATATCTCCATCTGCATTATATAGTATAATCCAAGTAGCATCTGTAACTAAATCATACCCTAAACCTTCTAGAAAGGCAACTTCATCAGGCTCTAAATCCGAACCTTCTATTTCTACAAGTGCATGATCGTATATACTTTTATCTTGTATCTGAGGGTGTATAATATACTGAACATCTTCAGATATTAAGTATTCTGATGCCCCACTAACACAATACAAATCATATGAGAAAGATCCTGGAAGAGTATCATCTATTCTAGTAAAATTACCAATACCAGTAGTTTCATCCCAAGATTGTAATACTAAGTTATCTAAGCTTGTATTATCTATTCTCCACTCCGTATCGCCCTGAGTGCATTCAGTATCATTAAGTGAAACATCTACTTCTAGTGAAGATGTCTCTCCAGGATTAGATCCTGCAAGAGGAGCTCCTGTAACTAATTCGTAAGTAACTTGATCATTAAGAACGTTATCTGCTGGAGTAGTATCAGTACCGAAAACTTCGGCATTAAAATCATAAACTGTAGGAAAGCTAGGAGGTGTGCTAGATAACTCAAATGTTAAATATAAATACGCAACTTCTCCTACAGACATGTCACCTATAGTCCAAATTCCTGTTACAGAGTCAAAAGAACCTTTTAAAGTCTGCGAATTAATTAATGTAAAATCCGTAGGTGTATCTGTTTCTACAGTAACGCTGGTGTTAGCAGAGTTGTTATTTACAACTCGAATACTCCATAGAACCTCAGATCCAGTCGAATATATAATGTTAGGACTAATCATTTTATTTATGTTTTAACTTATTCCGATTTGAGGAGTATCATCTCCTGTTAAAGATAGTTCGGGACTTACTTCTTCACATTCTCCATTACAAGGATTGTACTTATATCCTTCGTCACAATCTAAAACTTCTCCTTTCTTAAAAAATACATGAACTCTTGCTCTATCTGTAAGAATTCCGCAAGATATTTCGTAAACTATTTCCCCAACTAAAAAATTATCGCCTTCAGACCAATTAGATTCAAATCCTATTCCAGTGGAATTAATTTGAACATTTGTCAGATTAGATGTATGAGATACTATACTATAACTTGCTTCACAATTAGAAGGAATAGTTAGTCTATTATCAAATACTACTTGAGCTGAGTCCCCACATGGCCATGGAGCATTATCATCGTTAGATGAAATAATAAAATCGCAAAGTCGTATGCAATTTTGAGTATTGCTACTAGGACAGGGAGAACTAGTATAAACAGCTCTACAAGAACATATGTTAGGATTAAATATCATTGCACTTACAATTTATTTTTTTCAAAAATCTTTTCAAATGATTATAATGATCTAAAGCTTTCTGGCTGAAACCTCTATTAGCATGAGCTTCTATAATATTTATATCTTGAAATATTTTATATACATTATCCCAATCAGGATTATCAGATATAATCATTTTAGAATAAGCGCAATATATATTCTCTAATATAGCTTCATCTTTAGAAAATTTTTGATCGCATTCTTCTACTATAAATTTGTAAATACCGTCGTACTCACAATCTTTAGATCCAGGTAAATCAGAGTATGAAATTTTAGTTTTACCGTTCACCTTAGCTTTTATGCTTAACTCTTGATCGTCGTTTACTATTCTAAGATTAAATTCTTCAAGAGGTTCCGAGCTAGAAGGAGTAACCCATTCAGATTCATCTTCAAAAATTAAATAGTCATCTGTATAGCTTAAAGAAAAATCATAATAATCTTTACCCTTTAAACAAGAACATTTCATTGTAGCTTAGATTTCTCATTAAGGCATTAGTAAACTATAAAGATCGTCTAAAAGTATTTCCCTTTGCTCTCCTGCACTTTTACTATAGTATTTAATGCTTTTAGAGCAGCAATCTAAGTAACAACAAGAGTCTCCATCTTGAGCTATAATAGATGTAACAGCTACACGCTCGCCATTGACTATTTTATAAAGAGTACCAGGATCTGCATGAATTAAATTCTTTTCTGGTTTAAACTTACTCATTTTACTATTTTTTTTTTATCTATTAAAAAGGGGAGAAAATATACTCCTCCCCTTTATTATTTAATTAATCTTGAGTATCTCCTCCTCTATCAAGTCCGCCAGTTCCTGTTCCAGTTCCATCCCCTGTACCTACATCTACAACACCATCTCCATCAGCATCTTGAGGAAAGTTAACATGTTCTTGTTGATCTACATCTATACTGCACTCAATAGGACCAAATGATCCGCTTCTAGCAGAAGCTAACCAAGGATCTAAAATAGACTTGATAGTATTATAAGTAGTCTCGTTACTATTAGGAACTAACAATTGAGTAACGCCTTTAGCAGCATTTACACTGCCATTTACAGATTTCTCATGATAAGTGAGATTATGAGTAAAGCTTATAGAGCATATAGTCTCCTTACAACCCAGTCCTTTAATAGCATTAGTAAACGCAGTTCCTTTTCTAGGAGTAGAATACAATCCTTGAAGATCTACAGTCCAGTTATCATAATCATATCCTGTACCTCCATTATTCATGTCGAGAATTCGTTTTCTCCACTGAACTGCTAGATTATCCGGCACTTTAGGTTTTTGAACTTCTTTAATAAAGTAGTCATTCCATTTAGTATAGCCTCCAGATCTATCTGAAGTAACTTTGAATCTAACTTCTCTATGATACCATTCTTTTCTATCTACTGGATCTGTACAGTCACATGTGATAGGCATAGGATGTGATATAGCTCTTACACCACAAGTATAGCTTTTAGACTGATTCTCAGAACAACCTATGCAAGAAGCAAAAGTAGTGTCTGTAGCATAATCAAAAGGATTATATTTATCTGTAGCTCCAGGATATAAGCCTTCTACTGGGGCTAAAGATGCTCCAGAGCCGTCTAACAAATCAAAATCTACACAAGAGTTAATTAGTATTTGAAAATCGCAACAAGGAGCTCCTGTTCCTGAAATTTGCTGAAGTTTTGCAGCATGACCTTCCACTCCTTGATCTCTAAAAGCTTTATTAATGAGTTTTAGAATTCTAGTTTCTTGGTAAGCCCAAGATTTAGTATCATCATTTACAACGGTAGTAGCTCTAAACTCAACAGTTGTTCCATCAATAGATATACCTCCTATAGAATCTATTTGATCACAATCTTTACAAGCAGTAGACGAATGAGTGATGTTATATACAGCTTCAATAGGGTGTATAGCATGTACCGTAAAACCTCGGTTTTTAGCTTGTTGTTTAAGAGCATTGCGAACAAAAGTTCCATTACGTTTTACATCTCTTTTCTTTTTATGAGAGTTGAACTGACTAGCTAGTTCACAAGAAATAGCAGAACAATCTAAATCGTTATCGCAATTATCGCAAGCAAAGTTACTCACTTTTACTGTCGCAGTATACTCAGACCATCTATTCCAAAGATTATAATCGAGCTCTCGATCTCCTCTAGTTTGAATGGTAAGAGTGTAAGGCGTATCAGTATGTACACAATTAAAATAAAAATCTTGAATACCGTTACATCCACATCGACCTGGCTCTGTGGTTACGTTTTCTATAGCTGAACTATCAATATACCCACCAAAAGCTTTTCTCCAAGCTGTAGGTAAACCATCTCCTTCAGAATCAACTGCTTGAGCAATACCTAGTTTAGGCACTTCTTGAGCAGTTACACCTGGTTGAACTGACAATCCAGTACGAATGTCATAAAAAACAATGTCATTCGGATTTACATCTGCTAATGAAGCGGACTCCCCGTCTAAAGAATAAATGTATCTAGGTTCATCAACACCGAAGACTTCTCCAGCAGCTACCAAAATATTTTCACGAATTTTTCTCATGATATATAATTATAAAAATTTAATAATCTAACTTACAGCAACGTTTTCGTCGAACATTATTGACTCTAACGTTGTTTGATAATTCTGATCCAAATCTCTTCTAATCTTGTAAATCGCTACTTCTACTACTTTTCTCCACAAAGCTCCTTTTGGATCTAAATTTAGATGCTTATTTTCAGTATGAGTTGTTATCCCATCTGAAGCGACATAAGCTTTATCTGTTACTAATGTTGGTGCTGCTACGTCTTCTATCCATTTAATATAGGTAAGATACGCTTTCTTTATATCAAACCCTTTATGATAGATATTAATTCCTTTTTGATCGACATTCCACAAACTTCTTCTCCATTCCCAGCTAGGATTTCTATGAGGGTCTTTCAGGCTCTCATTTAAGTCATCTTGCTGTGAATACTGAAGAGTTAAAAACTCTTGAGGTTCGTCGCATTGACAATTTGTACAACAAGCTTCTATACTCAACCTCATATAATTATAATAATCATCGGGAAGAGCAAAAGTATCGTACTTATCGCCTTTATTTAAAACTTTTAAAGGTTTATCTGAAACTTCTAAATGTCTTAAATGTTTTTCAAGGACTCTATTTTTTTCAACAATCTCATCGTAGCGTTCTAAAATGAGGTCTTTAGACTGGTTAATGTAAGAATCTATATCTACTGCACTGATGTCTTTATCCCATCCCGAATGCAGTAAATTTAAAGCTTTCTCAATTTCATAATGAAGTGTTAGTACACTAACCATCTATTGATTTTTTCTTGGTAATCGCTTCCTCTATTCTAGAGCTTAACTCTAGTCTATCTGGAGAGCTTAAAGATTCAATTGCTGAATCCTCAGTATCTCCAATAGTTTCATCAAAAGCGAGGTATCTACCACCTTTATATTTTATAATACCTTGGAATTTAGCCGATTTAAATAAATAAGCTGCCGATACAAATTTAGTACCTTTATTCATCATTGCTACAAAATTTTCCTGCTTAGTCATATTCTTTTTAGGAACTTTTGTAACATTATCGGTTATATAATCCCAAAGTTGATCGTCAATAAGTTCTTTATCTAATCCAATTCCGTCTATAATTCCAAGAGCTAGTGCTACTTTTTCTTTCTGCTTATCCGAAAGTTTATCGTAAATATCTCTAGCTTCTTTATCCTGCTTTCTATTTTGTCTTTTCTCAGTTCTTTCTATTTCTTTGTCTACAATTACATATCTAGTTTGAACACCTGTAATTGCTCCCTTCTTAGATGAACCTACCTGAAACTCCTTTTGAGTCATTAGACATAAAATTACAATTCCCTCTAAAGGATTGGTATCTTTTATAGTTATAACTCCTTCACCTGCCCTAAGAATAACCTTAGTTTTCATGTGATTAAAAAAAGGATCAGCCTTGTCAAATATATTAGCAGAATTAATTGGTTGATTATAATCTGGACTTTTTGGATTATCAACTTTAAGTCTGCAAAGTTTAACTAATTCATTAAGAGCTTCGCTATTTTCAGTCAACTCTTTAGTTTTAGTCATGTCTTCTGGATCGATTATACCCCATCTACCTTTGTAAAAGGAGTATTTAGGTCGCTTTATTTGAATTGTTCCAGAGAATCTTTGCTGTTCAAAAGGCTTGCTTTCTATGATTTTTTTATGACCTTCACTATTTTTGCCGAAAAACTGTTCTTCTGCTTTTGTAATAGTTTGCCCTAAATCTCTAAAAAACTTGCCTGAATTTGGTGATGGTTTAATTACTACTGTTCGTGATAATGGTAATGTTGTACTCATTGTTATTTATTATTCAAAATCTGGATGTAAAAATAATGTTCTCTTAGTATCTTTAACTCTAACCCCCTCGTTAATTGAGTAAAGTACTTTATAACTTCTTCTAGAGTGAGCAGGAGTAAATCCTGAGTTATTTCTTCCATTAATGTATCCTACAGGACTATAGACTCCACATTCGTGAGTCATAAACTCTGAATTCTTCAATCGTAGAATTTCTACGTTGTTAGACATTCCAATTCCAATATCGTCAATGAATCCCCAATAAGATGTGATAGGCATCTGAGTTTCTGGGTGAACCCATGCTCCATTCATTTCTACATCATCCAATAGAGCAAAGTGTTCAAATTCAATAGTACCATAAGGATTAAGATCAAATCCGAAAATTTGAGGAGAAGTTAAGTGTAGACCTTTTTGATTAGCTCCTGGAAAGCTTTTGCCTGATCTAGCATATTCATCTCTAGTTCTCTGAATTGGTCTTTTAGCGTATTCATCATTTAATGCTTTATCTACTAGCATCATAAGACCTATACCGCATCTAACTTTAATATTAGCTTTATTAGGACTAACTCTTCCGTAAAAGAATGTAGTAAATATCTCTTTCAAGAAATCTACAGTAAAGTTTTCTGTAGAATAAGGAACCATATTACCATCTTCGTAGAATTCTAGCAATCCTGGACCAGTACGTCTGTATAAGCCTGTAGATCCATCCTTAATTCTATACCCAGAATCTCTACCCCAAAAAAGATCTTGCTCTCGCTCATAACGAACTTGAGCCATAAATTCAGCTTCTTCAAAATGCACACAATAATCGTGCTTAGAATTCATGTACTTATAAGAACCATCTGAAGTTTTCTTTTTAGCTCTCAACCTCAAGATGTGCATTCCTCCTTTATCTGTAACCTCGTGAGACTTAGAGTAAGATCCTATATGAGATTGAAACTGAATTAGAGAAGGACCTCCAGGAATGTAAGAGCTACCATATTGATTAGAAGCTTCCGAATGAGTCGCACCCCTTTTACACCATGTAAGACCTTCATCTAGAAGTTCTGAATCTACATAATGAAAATCACTAAGAGTTTTTAACTGTAATGTAAAGATAAACCCAGTTCCATCAGGAATACCATCAGACTGAACTGTAAATTCAACAGTTGGAGCACATTCAGGATAAACTGTATCTGAAGGAACCCATGTATTATGATTAACTTTCAATAGAATTTCAGATCCTCCAATACCAGGAGTAGGATTATTAGGCATCAGATTTTCCATGGAAAGGCACTTAATTTTACCAGTACCTTTTAAGCTCCATCTTACCCATTCATTATCAACCATTCTTACAGCATTTCTTTTAGAGAAATACTTCATTAACGATCCTTCGTTGGCATAAATGTTAGGAGAAGCTGACGCTACATATTCTATAACACCATCCGTTAAATCTTCCCAAAGTTTTCCTTTTTGAGGATTCATTTTGAAAAGAACATTCTCATCTGTGTAATTAGCATAATGCAAGTCTTTTTTAGACATGTTGCTAATTTCGTATTTACTGGGTACTAGGTTAAAAGCCGACATTAGTTATTAGTTTTATAAATCAATTTCTGTTAATATTTCTTCAGGAGAGTTTGGAGATGTTCTTCTTCTTTTTCTCCCTCCTCTATCTGATTTTCCTCTTTTTCTATCCAAAGCGTCTATTGCTCTAGAGTTATTAGTTTTTTTAGCTACAGAAGCTAAAGATGATATATCAAAGTCGTTTACAATTAAATAATTTAGTAAAGCCAACTTAGACGGATCATTTACCGCCTTATACATTTCAACTTCATATTTAGTAAGTAATTCTCTTTTAGGATTTCCATTTTCATCCGTATAATTAATTACTTGGTCTCGTTTGTGCATTGTATCGTAGATAGCGGCAGCCATATCTCTATCAACAGGAACTCCCATAATATTTCCTGAAGATAAAACTTGAGCAAACTTCTCAGCTTCTTGCTTTTGCAATTCTTCTTGTCTTTGCTTTTGAGCTTGCCAAGATGCTAAAGCTTGTTGTTCTATATTGGAAATATATTCTTTGTGAAATTGACTAGATTGTTTAGCAACTTCCTTTAACTTCCCTTCTGATAAAGCTGTTCTAGCCATTGATTCAGCCATTTCCTCATCAGCTCCTCTTTTAATGTACATCGCCTTAGCAACTTCCATCATATCTTCTTGAGTTACATCAGGGTTATCCACATCAAAATCAGCATATTTTCTACTTTGTACAGCAGGCTTTATATCTTCTGGATTACCTCCCGACTCTAGAAATCTGATATACTTTGCGTGTTCACCTAACTCTTTAAGAGCTCCGTTGACTTGAGTATCTACAGTTCTACTTATAAACTGTCCCAAGCCTCCTATAAGCTTTTGAGAATCTAAATCTTTATCTACTTCTTCAAATAATTCTAATCCTTCTTCTTGTAATGCTTTAGCTAATAAAGCTGCAGGAGTATAATCATCATAATCTTCCTCATCGTAATCATCTTCTTCCTGGTCTTCATCAAAATCCTCTTCATCGTTTTGATCAAGCCCATCATCCTGATCAAACTCATCATCTCGATTAAACTCTTCGTTTTCTTCGCGATCACCCTTTTGATCAAGATTATCTACTTTACTAGTTTTTTTTCTTAAATTAGGATCAGAAAGATCGTCATAATCTTCTCCACCTTCGTTATCTAAAAAAGCACTTTCGTCTAGATTAAAATCTAAAACGCCCTCGTTAGGGTCGTCAAAACTGTTGTCGTTGTTAAAGTCAGTATTGGTGTTGTCAGTATTCATAATGTAAAGATTAACAGATTAGTTTGATAATAATTAATTATATAATTTTTTTAATATTTTAATTTTTTTTAATTTCTTTATTTTCTTGATTTTGCTGAAAAATCTCCATTTTCTTAATTCTTTCTTTAGATTTATTATCTTCCTCTGCAATTTCCTTTTTAACTTTAAGTTCTTTATCTTTTTGCTGTTGTTTAAGCATTTCAACTTGAACATTATCAGGAATATTATTTTCATCAGCATCAGCTTGCCTTTGAAATTTATAAGACTCTTGTTCTGCCTCAAATCTTCTAGCAGCCATAATATCTTGATGACGTTTATCTTCCCTATCCATTTGTTCT